>JAOCPS010811592.1:0-10134 GCA_025505425.1 Graphium colonna
GACCTAATAAAGAGACAATTAGTAGTTACTGCGGAGACCGGACTGTGTATATATGTGTGTGTATATATATATATAAAAATATAAATATAGGTTTTCGTGTTAGTTTTTGAAGCACAACCCCAGCAATCTATACAACATGTTACTATTGATTGGCAGTGTGCGAAATAAACTAATCTCAACGTTACATTATAATATATAAGAGAAGCAATTTCATAATGTTTGCTGTCTTTCCTACTTGATCAGAAAGCGAGTTGAGATGGGTTTTAAAATTCAATATTTGGTCAATAACTGTACCAAGATATTTTTTATTCTGCGCGTTCTATTCGGCCACTCGTCCATGGCTGCGTTTGATGCCTATTATAGTTGTGAATAACAATATTCAACGCAGTTATTGTTACAGAAGGTTTTTTGAAAGCATAAAAATTTGTTTTTTTAAATCTTAAGCAAAAGTTACTCAATTTTTTTTGTAGCTAGTAGCAAACTTGCTTTATACCGGATTCCTCCTTTGTAAATGCTTCGCCCCAGGAGCAGCCGTCATAAATTATGACTGTGTCATCGATAAAGCATATAGTTAGTAGTAGAGAAATTATTTGTTTGAAGTTCACTTACCTTGTTTGTAATTTTCATGCGCTTTTTTCCTTTCAGTCAGGTAGCTCTCGAACCAATCTACAGCCAGACCCCTAACGCTTAGTTGGTTTTCCATTTTTTTATATGTACTGGTATCGAGACACTATCGAAAGTTTGGCCTAGTCTAAAAAAAATCTTCCTACAGCCATCTCTCTATCAAGCATTGAATCTACGGTAGGGTATACCTCGTTTTGCACTTCTATGAACGTTCTCACCCAAAGAAGTAGCACCATCTTTCACAATGTCACCATAAAATAAAGTATACATAACTTTTAATTTCCTATTCTGGTCTTTTGTTTCATTAAAGATCTCTTAAATATTTACCGTGAATCGATAATCTTTTTGTGTTATCATTAGCAAAGAAAAATAAAAATCAAACACAGGTAAACCCAACTAAATTGCAGGTTTCGCGACAGAGCTGTTTTACGGCTGTTTACATGATTAATGCAGCTAATCATACTGCAGTGCTCCCATGATGTTTTAATTGCGTATTCCCCCTCGGCTTTCAATGTTATTTAAGCTTAAAGTGTATGTGTGTGTGCGCGTGTGTGTGTGTGTGTGTGTGTGCGTATACAACAACTTTTGAGCAAGGACAGGTATTAGTATAAGGGTAAAAAAAATAAAAAGGAATGTTTTTATGTAATAGCTAATACTTCTTCTGATTCTGTGTAGGTCCAGAATAAAAGTGAAGCAGAAAGAATTTTTTTCGTCTCTCTTACAGACTTGGTTCTAAAATCAAATATTTTAACAAGTTTGTTATATATAAATGGCAAAAGGTATGACTTAAAATGATGTGCAAATGCTGTTTTGACTATTGGCACAGGTATCTTGAATATTCTTTTCTTAAGTAACTCTTCATAGTTATTTGATGAGACGACTCGTTTATGCTCTGCTATTGCAGCTCTCATAATGTATAACTAGCTATAGTTAACTAGCTGAATCAAATGTTGTCATGTTCGTATGTACAAACATGTATACCATAAATATGTATATAAAAGCTTGATTATGAACGATTATTTGCTTATGAAAACCTTTTTTCCCGATCGCTGCCAAACTAGAACTCCAAGGTAAAGCATAACATCTTTTCACACCTTTTGCTGTGCATCTACGGCCACGCTCACCTGAGGAAGTACCACAGCCTTTTACAAAGTCGCCATAAAATAAAGTGTGCATGACATTTAGGGTTGCCGGATGGCTATTTCTACATTCTTCTCCAAATCCTTAATCCCAATCCCACCCTTGCCAATAAACTTATTCTATCCAATGTCTAAGGTTGACAAAGCACTCGCGATGTTGCGCGTGATGGGCGACGGGATCGCTGAACACCAGGTGAACCGTCTGCCCGTTTATTTTTCATTTCAATTGTCTAACTTCAGGAGCTATTGGTCCAAATTGAAAAAATCTTTTAGTGTTGGATAGCCCAATTATCGAGGAGGGTCGCAGGCTTTAATATCATTCTACAACTAATTCAAATTCAAAATATCTTTATTCACATGGACGCTTACGCATTCTTATGAAACGTCAAAAGTCTACATTAGCATGATATCAATGTTCGTGATGAAGATACCGCCAGCTCGGAAGGCAGATTCTGTTAAGAAGAGCGGGCGAGAAACTCGACTGTTGCTCTTTTAAAATGCTGGTTTACAATTATCTCGTATGACCTGACCTACATAAGTATCAACACCATTAATTCCACGCATTTAAATCGGCAAAGTATTCAGCGACGGTAAAATAAGCCTAACGCAGAAGTGTATTTTTAATGTTGTACTTAAATTGTTCTAATGGTAGGTTTAGTATAGATGGTGGGATTTTATAATACATGCGTATATCTCCGCCCATAAATGATTTATTCGTCTGCGAGTAGACGAAAGTTTGGGACAGTAAGATTGTCCTTAGTGTTGTAGCACTACAACACTAAGGACAATCTTACTGTCCTTTATTTTTATCTTCACTATTATTTTAATAACGAAAAATCAATAAAAATGTTGCAAAAATGGGTTTAAGGACAATGCCCGTTTTTATATGGTAAAAACCGTACAAATTTGTATCAAGTTCAAACATGTTTTTTTGGAGACTAGACTTTTTATATTAACTACAAGAGAATTTATTTTCATAAAAGAACCCCGGCTTTCAGAGATATTTAATATATTCGAAAAATGGATTGATAGAAAATAGCTTCAGTTGCATTCTACATCACTATGCCACATTGCGCAAACGTCATGTAGGTAAAGCAAAATTACATACCTTTATGCTTTAAAATAAGTTCCACGCTTAAAATCAAATCCATAAAGCCAAGTCTTAAAAAATTATGAAAATATTTACTATATAATTTTCATTTTGATGCAAGAGAATTCTTGGTACTAGGTTTGGGCATTATTCTTTACACGGTCGACTTACAATCTGATTAAATTTGTAAAATAAATATTTGAAGTAGCAAAAGGACAACGCGGCGGACGGAATTCCGCAGTATGCGCAGAATAATTACGGGTCATACAAGATCGAAATGCACGCCCAGCACCAGTAAACCCACTATGAGATTCGAACTTATCTATAGCAATTCTCTGACGCAGTGTTCGATAGCGTCTACGACATGACTCCCCAACCGGCCGTCGCCCTGCCCCGCGTGGACTGCAAATATTGCATTCATAACCTAACATTCGCCTCAGATTCGCATCTATGACCTATACACGATTGACAAATCGATCATTTTGAGCCGCCATTTTTGTTCGATTTCGTTTTTAACCTTTTTTCGCGGCATCTTCGTAAAAATGGCGTCTTTTCTCTGGTACGTATTGAATTTGTATTTTTGGGAGTTAAAAATGCAAAGGTGATTAATGTTTAAAAGTTAATAAGATCGGTTAAAATATAAGAACAATTGTAATATTAGTCCCGTTCACCAAAATATGTAGTGATCGGTTCTTTTCAGAAAATGAAAAAAAGGAGAAAGTTGTAAAAAAACGATATTCTTCACAAAAACTGCAAAATCGATTACGAGAGAGGAAAAGAAGAATGTCAAATAAATCTTTTGTGTTTTTAGCATTATTTATGTTTATGTTTGAAATTAAAAACTTTTTAGGAATTTTACTGAAACTTTCACCCGTGTATTTTAACAATAGATGGCGCTGTTTTAAAATACGTACAACTATTAAATTCTTGGTATATGGGCTGGTAGAGTTGTAGAGTCGCTCCGCTAGGTGCCGTTAGTCGAGCTGCTAACAAAATACTCGTACAAGAATTACTCGATAGTAAGAAGTGAAAGTGCATTGTGGATTACCGAAAAACGTGCGGTTGTTGACCGTCAAAACTGTAAGCGGTTCACGTAACTCGTGTAATACCGTTGTACGCGGGAACTTTTTTGTCTATACGCGTTTTTATGTTTGTTATAATATACACGCATGCATGCCTCTTTTATTAAATGACTACAAAAGGGAGGTTCTCAATATGATTGTATGTGTTTTTGTTTTTTATTTCCGTTAAACTGTAATGATTTTTTTCCTTTATAAGTACCAAACAATTAAGTTTATTAAAATTAGTTATTGCATGAAAGAGTGGAACCTTCTAATACAAGCATATCTTTGTTTAAATGAAGATTTCATCCTTTGTCATGAAATTAATTGTAAGATACTGAATAAAGATTATTTTATTATATTTACATGTATGTGATCTGAATAATCGGCAATCTATGAATCTATTTTCAAAATATTTTTTTTTATTTTAAAGAATATAGTTACGAGGTGGTCTCTCACAATTTTCATAAAAATCTTTTGAATAGTTTATTTTTTTATATCTAAATAACTGAAAAGTTTAAATCGCGAACTTTTTAGATGTTTTTTATGAAAATAATTTTTTGAATTGTATTTTTTAAACGATACATAACGATAAAGTGATAAATTAGGTTACCGCTTATTTTGGAAACGTTTTTTAGGTAGAGCCATAGAGACTAATGCATTTTCGAAAATGTATTACTATGTAATTAATTTAGTAAGTTTATTAGATTTTTGATCATAATTTTTATCTTTACAGGATAAATATATAATATTAGATAAATTCACTATTCATCTTTTTATGACATTACATTATTACTAGTTTTGTTTTTGTTCTTTACTAGTTATTACCTGTTGTTTAACGGAAATAATATTGGTATAGATATTCTATATTTTTTTTAAATAATATAACGTCTCCGAATATAATATTCTGACATATCGATATTAGTCACAAAACATTATTACCAAAATTAAATTAAAAATTTCTTTACAAAGCTGCCATAAAATAAAGCATGCCGGGGATGCCGGATGGCCAAGTCTACCCTTTCCTTTTCCCACTCTTTTTCCTTTAAATCCTTAATCCCGACCCATCCTGTCCAATAAACCTATTCTATCGAATTTACGCTGACAGAACACTCGTGACTCTTCGGATGTTGTATGTATCCATGAGCAACGTGATCGCTTACCATCAGGTGAACATGTTTGCTCAGTAGTCTTCCTTAGAATAAAAAAAATGATTTTCAGAGCCATTTTTAAGTTCGCTCTTCACAAAAGGGAAAAATGATGTCTACTTGATGATATTCTGAGTTTATTTGTAATGCAAAATATCATTAACGGATGCCACAAAAAGTGGAGTTACATCAGTTTGATTAATGTATTTATAAATTTAAATCGAAGCCTGAGAAATGAATGTTAGTTAACCGATTTTTTCCGTTATTTTTTTTAGTGACAATTATGTGGAACCGTCTCGTCACAACTATCTTCTTCACTCCTATCGTAACAACTGTATTCTTGCAAATAGAATTTACAAGTTTATTTTCACAGAAAATTACAAAAAGCGACTTGAAACGCTTTAGAAATGTACTTTCGAAACATATATTTTCTTGATTTTGAAAATAAACTACTAATCCGGAGTTTTGGCTATTGCGAGGTGTACTCTATCAGATAAAAAATATTTATTCAAATCAGTTGCGGAGATATGTGCGAACATTCTTAAACTTTGTTATTTTTATTTAAGTAACGAACTAATAAATCGATTTTTTTATAGTAAAATTTTACGGAACTATCTACGAAGAATGCTATATAATACAAGAAAAGAATTTTTGAAATTGGTTCATAATATACGCGCATAAGACACAAAAATAATTTAGTAATTCTGATTCCGAAAAAAATTAAAACCTACATAAAAACAGATACATTCGAATTGAGAGCCTTCCTCTTTTTTGAAGTCGGTTGAAAATATATCGACTGTACAGTTTGGTATTGAAGCCGATGAGAGAATATTTTACAGATTTGATTTGATTTAAAGATGATTCATGATATTACGTCATTCATTATTCATTGAGTTAAAATAAGCACGCGTATTGACTCTTCTGTAATTTATTAGTTTATCAATATTAAGAAGGCGGCAAACGTACGGGCGATTCACTTGATATTGAGCGATTACTATCGAAGGAGAACAGGATCTGAGTTTGTGCTGCACATAAACTAATATTAGATAAATAATTTTTATTACATCTCATATATATGAATATTTAGAGGCTAAATATGTTAATTGATATTATTTTAGTAACGTCAAAAGCTTAGTGGCTCAATCATTAATTTATATTAATATTATAAAGGTAAAGAATTAGTTAGTTCATTTGAACATGCTTACCTCGATAAGCACTGGTCCGTATTGAAAACTTATTTTAGTGTTAAATAGCCCATTTATCGAGGAAGGCTCTAGGCTATGTATCATCACGCTGTGACCAATAAGAGCGGAGCATCTACGAAAATAGTTATAAAAATGTGCAAAATAAATGTGGGAGATAGTGAGCTCCAGCTTGTAATAAATAAGAATTTGGGTTACTACTATAAACAACAGTACTTGGAAGTATTTTTTTATGGAATGGAAAACAAATACGAGTAAGCATACGGTTCACCTGATGCTAAGCGATCCCGTCGCCTTTAAACACGATATATCTGGATAGTCGCGAGCTCGTTGTCAACTTGGGAAATTGGTTAGAATAGGTTTATTGGATTAGGGTCGGGATTAAGGAGGAGAAAGGAGAGGGATAAGAAAGGGGTAAGAATGGCCATCCGGCATCTCCGGCCATGCATACTTTATTTTATGCCGACTTTGTTGGTGGGTGGTGGTTTCGCGAGCGCAGCCGTAGAAGTGCAGGCAAAGCTGTGAAAAATGTTAAGCTCTAGCAGCGAATTATCAAAATTTGACATCGAATAGCGGTTTATTATTAAATCGTTTTTTCTTTTCGTTTAGGTTTAAACGAAATTTGGTGCAAGCCAGCATTACTTATAAAACTTAACACATCTTGATTCTATGCCAGTTGATTACATATTGCTATATGATAGTTCAAGGTTTGTGCCTATTCGGTGGCAATTAGCTTGTCTATGCTTAGCCACATCAATACACTATTTGACCCTCAGTGTTACCAGTGTATGCAGATCAAACGTAGCAAGGTTATAAAGAAAAAATCGTGATAGTTTTGTAATTGAACTTATAATTGGCAGCACCTTAGTATATGTTTATCAAATTATTAAGTTTATCAAATAATTAAGCTTACCTTTTGATAAATTTAAATGTAAAATTAAAAATACTCTTTTAAGTAAAGCTTATTATATCATTGCTGAATACTTTGATGACACAACTGTGTGGTCATAGTACTGTTGTTAGTCGTAAGAGAAAATCATTGTATATGAACAAAATTGTAAGCCAACATCATTTTAAAAGCAACTGCTGAGTTTCTCATCAGTTCTTCTCAGTAGAATCTGCTTTCCGTGCTGGTGGTAGCTTATAATGAACGAATCTCTATGTAAAACTTTACCTTTCATAAGAGCGCGCAAGCGCCTATGTGAATAAACATATTTTAATTTTTATTTTTGATTTTGAAATGGAACTTATCTATACGAATATTATAAAGATCTTTATCTTTTCGATTTATTAGTTTATCTATATTAAGAAAGCGGCAATCGTTTTGAAAATTTTATAGATTGAATAGTATAGAAGCCGATGAGAGAATATTTTACAGCTTTGACATGATTAAAAGAAGATTCATGATATTACGTCATTTATTATTTACTGAGTAAAAATAAGCATGATATTGACAGTTCTGTGATTTATTAGTTTATTTATATTAAACAGGCGGAAAACGTACGGGCGATTCACCTGATATTGAGTGATTACTATTGAAGGTGAACAGGATCTGAGATGGTACTGCACATAGATTAATATTAGATAAATAATTTTTATTACATCTCATATATAGATATGAATATTTCCAGACTAAATATGATAATTCGTCTTTTCATAGTAATATCAAAAGCTCAGCGGCTTATTGTTGTATATTATACTTAGTCTGTTTGTTTGATTGAATGTGCTAACCTCAGGAACTATTAGTCCGAATTGAAGAATTCTTTTAGAGTTGGATAGCTCATTTATCGAGAAAGGCTTTAGGCTATGTAACATCACGCTATGACCAATAGGAGCGGAGTATCAATAAAAAATGATGCAAAAATGGGGAAAAGCTACGCGGGTGACCGTAGGAACCAGCTCATTATTTATATTTTTCTCCACAGAGCAAAAATATAAAACATAAACGGCAAAAGTATTGATAAGCTTATTTTTCATTTCTTTTTAGTTTAATTGGTCTTCTGTATTCATAGCTTAATTGTTATTTATTATTTATTATTTAGTTTCCCTAAAATTGTAAAAAAAGATGACTAGAGACGGGTAGATTTTACATGGCAATTCAATCAAGGCAACGAGTACCACTTCTTTATTATTTCAATACTAGCTGACCCGACACACGTTGTTCTGTACACATGTCTTTAATTCGAAAATCTCAACATTTATTGGTTTCAAATTGTGAATCTAAACCATTATCGAATCCCCTTGAGCACACACAAAAATTTTTATCAAAATTATTCGAGCCGTTTAATAGGCATACACACGCACACAAGATATATATCTTGTGTGCGTGTGAATATATAAAGATATTTCCATACAAAAATAAGTCTGTTTTTAAATATTAACTAAACTAGTTTAGTTAGCTGTGCCTACTTTATTTGCACATTTGTTATTGAATAAATAAAAATTGTTGAAATCAAACACGGTTCGATTCCAAAAATGAAGAATAAAATTATAGATATTTCATAATTGTTGCCAAATTTAGCGTACTGAATAAAAACGTGTTCAAAAGCTCATTTAAATTACGAACGGCTTTCGCGTTCGTTAAGCATTTATAATCTATGCCAGTTGTTTGCAGATAATAAATTACCGTTTCTATTTAATTTTGACTTCGCCCGAGGCAGAGCGTGTACGGACCTTCGACGTGTCAAGTGCTTATCCCGTTGACCCCTGAACATGTCGGATTTAAATGTCAAAACCACCTGATAAATTATGTGTGTAAGAACAAATAAATAAACTAATAATGAATAGGCCTTATGCAGAAACCCTAAGCCGTTAGACGAAATAAAAAAAAAACATGTTTGACGTTCCTGGGTTGTTCAAAAATGGCGGGAAGCATCAATTCAATAGATAATTAATAATAAATCGCGCGGTAAAACAGATGAATAATGATGAAATTTTTTATTCTTTCTCGTCAGACGTCCGTGATTTTTTTTATTTGCAATTTTTTTATTCACTTCCTGGTACTTTTAACTAGTGATTGACTCGATAAATTAAGTTATTAATCTCGAAAAAGAAAATTATTTATTAAAAAATTCTTTCTATATCTTTTCATTAATATAAGTGTTAATTATTATTAAGTAAAATTATACTTTTGTGAGTTTTATTCTTTCATTTAAAATAAGCCTTACTAATATTAACTTATATAAATATGAAGAAATGTTATATAATACACACATGGAAATATTATAAAACAATATTTAACGTATATTAGGAAAATAAGGAGATAAAGCCAACAAATATGGCGACCCAAATTTTTGGCTTTTTGCTTTCGCGCTTATTTTATTTGACTGTCCGAAACGTTCAAAAATCCCAAAATCGTGTATCATATCTAAAAAGCTTTGGTGTTAAAATCACCAGAGCTTTTTAAAAAAATTATTGTTTAATGGACTTTTTGTGCGCATTTTGGAGTACATAAATAAATTTATATTACAGAGCCATGATTGTAATGTAATATAAGCCGATGGTGACCTAATATGGTCACCGTCGATGTTTCTTTAAGACGGTAACGAAAACGATCAAGATGACTCATGTCAACACAAGATTATTTTTGAATAGTCGAAAACGGTGTGTGATATATTCTTTTTAATTTTATGTTGCTATTTTTGTGTTTGTATAATTTTAACGAGACATTTTATTAAATGACATCTAAAAAGTTTTTACTTTTATGTGTATTTATGTAACAGATTTACTTTTGGTAGAGATCTCTCAATTGTCGGATTGACCAAATGTAATGTGTAAAAATGTAATATGTAAATATTTAATGTGTAAAAACGGCATGGGAGTGTGTGTGATGACTTTTTTTAAATGTAATGTATTTCTAATAAATACTTA
>JAOCPS010811811.1:0-10134 GCA_025505425.1 Graphium colonna
TAGTGATGAAACAGACAAACTATAGGGGGATATCGAAAATTAAACACAATTAATATAAGAGAAATATATTTTTTTTTATTTAAGGTATAAGATCTTTCTTAGAAATGTTACACAAAGGTTTTGGTTACATTTCCTACAATATTTCTTTTATTTTCTTCAGTTTTTTTGCCTCGGTAATATTAAAGGTTCTCCGCAATTTTCGTCGCATCCTGACAATTATTCAGTTTAGCACTTATCACAAGTACATGATCATTGTCCTTATATTGCACTTGATTTTCTGAATTTATTTCTTCTAATTCCGTGTAATTTACTTACCATAAGACTCACTGTTGGGAACTAATAAATAGGTTCAAAAATAAAATAAAATATATAGTACGCGTAGAACTATAAAGTAAGGCAATTTTTGATTATATACGTCTGACTTAATATGTCGAACCTTACGTAAAATCTCATCACCATACGGTGTCACAATGCACGCTTTGATGGACAAAATTAAACACAACATAATACAAGAGAAGGTGAAACATTATTTTGTTCTCCAAAAAATTACACACCATTCTATATGTTAAATCTTGCACAAAAAATACGTATGTAAAGCTGTAAAGTTAGTCACACGATGTATGTATAAAAAAGTAGTACCGGGGCCTAATGCGTATTTTTATCATTTTTCATGTTGTAGATAATCCAAGCGTTTACCAACGTCATGCCAAACAAATATTTCATACCCACTTTTCTAAACCACTTGAGTCCTCTTTTCAGTGTAGAATAATATGAAGACATTTGATCGCTGAAGTCAACTCCTTTTTTTCTGTTATTATGCGTTAAAACATATGTAGGTATTCTTATATCTTTATTCGTCTTTTAATTTTTTTTTAGTGCAGCACACATTTATCCTCTTTCAGAGAGGATAGCATCAGTAGTGGCCTTTCGTCATCCCATTCAATAACTTTAACGCCGTTTTTGTTCATAGATCCTTAGATTTTGCCCTTGTTTCAACTTTAGTGTCACTATATTTTTAGGTAGCTCTCTGTGATTAGATCTTAGCATACCGCAGTAAGTGTGAGTTTCCGTATGGTGACTTTACCATGATTTTGTTCCTTGCAATTTTCACCTTTTCCAGAATGCAGGATTAAATTATATGTGTACCCTTGTGGAGTGCACAACTTGTATGAAAGCCTGCCAAGCCATGGTATCATTGATTGATCTAAAACCACGTATTTACCAGGCGTCAATAGTTTTTGGAATCTAATTTCGAACACATTAACTAAATCATATATTTTCTTCAACTTATTTCTGTGGGGGGTGGCTGGCAAAGCATCAGAATATGTCAAAATTTTAATAATAGTAGAAGCCTTCCCCGATTCATCATACGTTTAATATTCATTTTGATATAGTTTTTTTTTAACAGTGAAAATTAATATGAGGCATTTTGTTCAGATCTTTTGCGAATAATATCTCTAGAAAATAGCGCATTGCAATATCATTTGTTTTCCATGAAAATAACCGTGATTTTCTTTTTTTTTTTTCAAACGAACGGTTATAAAATCGTGCTCGTTTGAAAGAACAATAACTGGCGGGTCGCGCATTCTGCGTGGTATCGGGTCGCTACCTGTTTGAAAAGTGGGTCAAAATAAATCCATTGCCACATCCAGCCGATGTTTTCCAGACCGCACCGTCAGTGCGTGGTAGGCCGATAAGGTCTTGCCGTGGTTTTTCGACATGTTCCCCTACATGCATACTTTATTTTACGCCGACCGTATAAAGGGCGGTGATACTTCTCCGGGTGAGGGTGGCCGTAAACATGCAGCAAAAACTGTGAAGAGATGTTATGCTCTACCACTTTTTACCACCAGAAATTTCTGTTATTCGTTTCATGAAATCTCGACCATTTACGACAAAAACCTGCAAAAATATCCCGATGGGAATTGAACCCACAACCTGCGACGGCCAAACGGCAGTCAGGCTCCACAGATTGAAGTGAAACCTAAGTCTCTATTGGCTATATCTATGACATATGCAAATTTAGAAATAATGACTGGAATTGAGCAACAAAAGGGTATAGTCTCCCGCCATGTAACGCTAGGCTACATACATCTTTTGCCATGCGGCAATAATTGAGAGAGTTCTTTTCTGGAAAATATGACAAACGAGTAGACGGTTTATCTGATGTTATTGAAAGAGACCTCGCGTGTGCGAATAATATTAAAGGTTTGCAGAGAAAAGGAGAGGAAAACGAAGAGGCAGGGAATAGCCATCCGGCAACCCAGAAAATCATGAATACTTTATTTTATGCTTGTGGAGTGTGGTGGTAATTCATCGGTCAAGCATGGCCTTTTTAGTGTAGCAAGAGTTGTGAAAGAGGGAAATATTATTGAATCCACCATCCAGCCCTAATCTTGTATCTTTATATATCTACATGTCTCATCTCTTTAAAAAATAAAAATAGATGGCATTAGGTAAACATCAAGGGTGCAATGTCTAAATTACGAGTACTTAACGCTTTTTTTTTTCTCCGCCCGACTAATTTATAGAATCTTCATAAATGTACATTTTAACTAGCATACATAATAAGTAACATATCTTTTATACTGGAACATTATAAAAATTATGTTAATTTTTCATTCAGTTCGCTTTATAAATAAAATAAATTATTCATATCTTTAAGCAAGTATCAACTCCTAAAGAAACTCCCCATTAAATATTCAGACTCATTAGGTCGGATTTTACATTCAGTAAACTCTCTTTATTAACACACGTTCTGCGGGAGTATGATATAGCGTTACAGATTTTTTTTATAGTTCTTTTTGATTTGACTACTATTTGTATATATGCTCGTACGTATTCGTGGTATAGTTTATTCATAATTTTATTTCCATAATAACTACCTATGCACCTATTACTGTTTATTTCGGTACAAACCCGTGGTTAACTACAGTATTTAGTGCAAAAATATTATATCCTGTTTAAAGATATTCGAAATTTGGCTTCGCTCATTTTAGCTCTACGATTTTTATCCTGTATTAGAAATAAATTTTTCATGAAAATTTTTTATTGTTCTAGATTTTACGTTTATTTAAGAGGCTTTATCAAAGACAGCCCTGACAATACCCGTAAGGGGTCGATATTCCGTATGCGTATCACAATAATTCTTTTGTTTGTTTCGCTAATAAATATTTGCTTGCCGACATAGCGTCATTTGAATTGGGGAGTGACTTATGTCAAGATTATTATACAGCACTTTATGGTTAAACTTGTTAAATCTGTATTTAAATAAAGAGCAACTATAATATTGAAGTAATTACGCAGTATTCCCATTATTGATAATAAAAATATTTAAAGAGATGTTCATTTTTTCGTTAATAAACTTTAAAATTTACGTAAAAAAAAAACAGGAAATATAATAGTAGTTTTGTATTATCGTAAAACATCTGATTTCACTGGCTCTAAACAGATGAATGTGATATTGAACCACTGATCACAAATAAAAAACAGTCCTAGATTCTTAATGAATATGATTAGAACACGAGACACATTTTTATGGTTTGGAAGAACATGAATAGAAGTCGATCAAACCTTAAAGCTGTATTTGAGCAGAAAACAATTATTATCAAAGAGAATAAAAACACAAAATCAGTCTTTAGACTAAATGATTATAAATATGACTAATATTTAATATTATTAAAACCAAAAATCACGAAATTGTGCAATATTTACCAAGATATTTGTTTCTTTTATATACACCACAGTGTTTTATGTACATATTATATTTTATTTTAAACTGTATAAAAGAAACGTTTCTTACACAGTCCGTTCTGCGTAGTAGTACAGTCAGCATCATTAATATAGAGACAGCCAAGATGCCCAAATATACCGTTACACCCAAAAGCTATATATACCGACGCATTCGAAGTGACCAAATAGTTCGTGCCATCCAACGTGTACAAATATACCGGGGCGCACACAACGCTATATACTAAGTAGCACTCAAGTCGCCATTATGACTGTAACACCCAAAGCGCCCTCGGTAACTAAGCATCCAAAGTACTCAAAAAAATGCAACACAAGAGTAAACTTTATTACAAATGATATAGAGCTCAAACACAATGTGCCGTAACTCGTAATAACACGACGTGTTAATGTCAAATCATTGTAAATGTAACCAAGATTTTTATTCAAGAAATACAAATATGAGATATACCTTGTCTAAGACAATATTGAAAATTTTTCGATGCAAGTTTACCTTGAGTCATAATCTTTTTATTACATATTTGTTATTAAATTGTAATTTGACGATGTCGATCCAGTGAAGATAAAAAAAATTGTGTAAACCGTCTTGCTTTTGCTCTGTAACAGCAGTAGATGCAAAAACATTTTGTTTTACAATTCATGACTGTCTGTAAAACTGAATGCGATTTTCAAATGTGTATTGGTTGCTTGTATTTAAATTAGGTATACGTTATATATTGTTACACCGCTTAGATATTAAGAAATTGAACAGAAAAAAAACTGTTCTTAGGTGCATAATTTATGCATAATTATGTAACCACCGGAAGTCCTCGCCGAACAAGCGTCATCGAAGACCCAATTATAGTGCAGTGGGCTCTTAATAATTACATTGTAAACTCACATAATTTGGCAAATGAATTTGGACTATCATAAACCGCAATAGAGTTCACAAGAGAGTGGTTTACACCAGAATACCTTGTGGATACCGGTCGGTGTGGAGAATGAACAATTCTCGATACAACGTAGATAACATTTTACTAATAAACAGAAGAAGAAAAATGTTATTGGGATATCGGGGTTTTTTTTGTACTGGTGGTCCTTTTTTCAGTTTTGAAAATAACTATGAAATTTCCTACTATTTTTTTAAACTTTTGATATTTAAACCAGAACTGACTCTAGATAGGAAACAAAAAAGCTAAAAAGATTCTTATCCCTGCCTACCACATGCAACAATATATACATCCAGCATTAGAGATATATCTACGAATGTTCATAAGTACGAACATGTTTCAATCATAGTAAATTGATTTGAAAATATCATCACCCAGAGAGTCAATGGTAACCAAGCAAACAAATTTTAATCATCAATCTACTGAAACTTAACTAATTTTCCTTATATATTAAAACATAAAAATGTCTTTAAAAATGTCTATAAAGTCATTTGACGCTTCTCGAAAGTACTACAGGCTTGTTACTACATATGTCTGTCTCACGCTTCTAATCATCGCGAATTTCAAAAATATATTTTTTTAGAAACGGTTTATCATCTAGGCAATATATTTATTCTGTTTTCCTCTAAAGCAAAGTAGTTTCTCGTAAAAATGCCATTATTTTTTTTAATAATGCTTAAATAAACATCCTCTTTAAATATTCCTCTTTAACAGACTTCATGGAAGAGAAACTTAATTCAACTGTTTGTTTCTTTTATATGTATGTTTGTATGTATGTTTTGTTTTCTTGATTTTTTTATTAATAAAAAAGAACCTAGAAATATGCCAGAAATTTCGGCTTTGGACTCCGAGTCGTCAACAAAAGACAAATATAAGCAGAACATAACGACAAGAGATAAACGACGGCGCCTTTGTGATAACGACCAAGATATGCTCACGGCTTGTGTATAAAGGAAATGTTTGAATCCGTCCGAGAAAATCAAAATTCGAGGCTTGCCGCCTTAGAAAAGTATATAACAGAAGTTAAGAAAGACACTTCTGCAATTAATAGTACTAATGGAGACATCAAAAAATCGATAGAGTTCGTTTCAGAGCAAATTAATTGCATTCAAACAAAAATTGACCGTTTAGAGGTGATCGTAAATTCGATCGATATGTCTCACAAATTTAGAAGAAAAATGCTTGTTAATCGAACGTAATTATAACAAAACTGCCATAGAAGTACGCAATGTCTCACGATGATTCTATACATTCGTTACTGAACTCACTATAAATCAAAATAAATTCTTGTGATTTGCGAGACGTCTACCGCCTTCCCAGCAAAGGTAACTTAGAAAAATTTACCCTTATAGCCGAGTTTTCCAATACGCTTATAAAAAGCAATATTCTAGAAGCGGCCAGAAAATTTAGCAAAAGTAAATTAAAAAATCAATTAAACGCAAGCCATTTGGGCATTACCAATGATACATCGCCCATATATATATATCAGAACTCTTAACACCAAAATCAAAGAGACTTTTCTTCTTATCAAGAGACTTCGGTAAAACTAACGGCTATGCGTATTGCTGGTCCTCTGCGGGGCGAATTTTTCTTAGAAAACAAGAAGGCGCTCCATACATTCTTGTAAAAACTGAACAGCACCTCAACTCTATTAAAAATTCGAAATGACTACTTTGGTTTACTTTCTTATGATGTTTTTTAATATTGGTCTAGCGTTATTTTATATATGTTTAATTATAGGTCTAATTGTTAATATAAAAATGTTGCGTATTTCTATTTAAAATTAATCATTTTGTAAAATCTTGCCAATATTGTTTCTCAAAAACATATCAACACGTCTTGAACAAAATGATACACTTAAATGATTCGTGCGTATTTTTGCCTCATAAGTTACGTCACATTAACCTTTTAAAGCTATCACTAACTCTTTGGGATTTGTATTACCTTAAACAAACTAATATAATTCGTGCTTATTTGTTACCAGGCCAGGCATCATTTGCAGTCGTAATTTTTCTGTTCTTTCCTACACAGTACCAAATATTAACAAGTAATAATAGAGGTATCTACAAGCAATATAAATTTAATAGACGATATAATGCTTAATCAACATTAGTGGAATCCATGATTGAGTGCAATAACATCGTAGGTAACTCTCTGAACAATATCATCGTTATCTCACAAAATATTAGAAGCACAAGAAAAAATCTCGATAATTTTGCTATACTTTTGCAGCAGCTTTGCTTTAAACCTGACCTTATAATACTCACTGAGTGTTGGATCGATATTTCTTTCCGAGGAATTCCACCTGGCAATTACGACTGCTATTATATGTAGTATATTCAAAAAGAGGGCTGAATGTTGTTATCACTAAACCAACATCGATTTCCTGTAATTGCCTTCTCGTAGAAGTTGAAAATGAGTTATCAGTAATTAGTTTGTATAGATCGCCTTTTAACAACACAAAAGATGAAATTGAAGCATTTCTAATTGGCCTTAAAAGTGTTAACTCCATGTGTAAAAATGCAAACCGACTTATTTTAGGTGATATGAATATCAACATTTTAAATTCTAAATTAATTACACATGACTACTTAAAAGTTATCTCACATATGGGCTATTTTATTGGTCATTATTTACCCACAAGAGGAAAAAACCCTCTTGATCATTGTCACACTATGACCAAGATAGAATCGCAAATCCTGGTATCTGAAATAACTGACCACCACACAATATTTTGTTGCTTGAAGCAATTACGTAATAAAACGTGTAATGTGCATTATTGGAAAGAAGCAATCAATTATTCTAATTTTATCAATGAGATTGAAAACTCGAATTGGTCTTCTATCTATGATTTAAATAATATAAATGCATCTGCCGATAAAATTATTGAAATTTATAACTGTGTACCTATCACGGCATAAGGCAATAAAACGAGTGAAACACAATGAAATTGTTTTTAAACCGTGGATCAAACCTGACTTATTGTGATGCATAAGACGCCGTAAAAGTTTATTTTCAAAATGTAAAAGATATCCAAACAATCAAATAATTCAGGATAATTATTAAAAATTTAGAAATTACTGTAACAACGTGCTTCAAAATGTAAAGGAACATTATGAACGCAAAAAAATTGACTCAAGTAGGGGGAATATAAAAGAAACATGGAAAGCAGTAAAAAGCATCAGTGGGATAAAACAATCAGTATCTGACAACTCAGATTTACTAGACCTAGCTCAAATGCCTACTAACCCTATTAATAATATTAACGATTATTTTTCTACAGTTGGGAAATGTTACGCAAACATTATCCTCGACTCCCTCAGAACGACGGAGCAATGTCTTTTTTTATGGAAAGGAAGACAAACGAGCTGACGGTTCACCCGATGGCAAGTGACCCCGCCTCCCATGGACACACCAACATCAGGAGAGTTGTGAGTGAGTTGTTAACCTGGGAAATTGGATACAATGGGTTTGTTGAATAGGATGGGTCGGGATTAAAGATTTGGAAGGAATAAGAGTCGGAAAAGAAAAGGGTAAACATGGTCATCCAGCATCCCCAAAAGTAATGCATGCTTTATTTTATGCTGACTTTATAAAGGGCGGTGGTACTTCCCCGGACGAGCGTGGCCGTAAAAGCGCAGTAAAAGCTGTCAAAGGATGTTATGCTCTACCACCTTGATGTCTAGCTGACTCCTTACAACTGGAGTCAACCAATTGTCCTAATTCTTTCTTCATGAAAGCGACAGACGAGTACGAGGTATGTAAAATTATTAATAACTTAAGGCATGGAGCTACACCAGGTCTCGATAATGTTATAATGTTCATGGATTCTTAAGCAAGCTTGACGTATGTACATTAGGACCACCTATCACATTTTTATGTAATTTAAGTATTCAGTCGGGTATAGTGCCGGATTGTTTTAAGGTTGCAAATGTCACCTTTATTTTTAAAGCTGGAAATCCACTTTTAACATCAAACTACAGGTCCATTTCCATTCTCAGCTGTCTCTCAAAAATTTTAGAAAAAACTGTAAACAACAGATTAATTTCCTATTTAGAAAAAGAAAATATTCTTAGTAATAGACAATTTGGATTTAGAAACAATAAATCAACAGAGAACGCTGTCATATCACTAACAGATTATGTGGCGGATAAATTAGATAACGGATACAAATGCATTGGCACTTTTCTAGACTTGGCAAAAGCCTTTGACACAGTCTCGACTAAAATACTTTTAAAAAGTTGGAAAATATAGAAATACGCGGTGCTTGCCCTAATTGGTTCCGTTCTTATCTGACTGAAAGAAAACAAAGAATGCGAATTGGTAAGATGTGTGATTATCTGTGGTCAATAAAGTCAATAAAGTCAAAGTCAAAATCATCATCGAAACATTTTAATTGGAATGTCTTGAGACATCACATCGATCTAACTACAAAACTTTTAAAACTCGATATTTCACATTCGCCAACGGAAATATCGAAATAAAATAAATTATTATTATAAAACTTTTGATTAATTCAGTTTATTAATAAAATTTTAATTAAAGTATGATAATATATAACATGTATTCAAATTTATTAATATTAATGTAATGCCTTAATTATATCATAAATCAGGAATGGACCAAGGTGGCTTGATATTTACGATGGGGTCATAATGACCCTATGCCATCCGTGATAACAGACTAATTACACGGGGAGGCCACCACAGCAAATTACAGACTGCGTTTGATTACAGACGGGGCTAGCTGATCCCTGTGTTGTGTACACCTTGTAATTTGACAACGATACCAAAAGAAGATTGTGTAAAGTAAATTATACGTCAAATTGTATCGGTGTAAATTGAATAAGTGGTAGCTTACCTGTTGATTATAATTAATAGTTTGATTTTACTTTTAGTCTGTATACTAATTAAAGACACACAATATTTTGCGTTATATATTAAGAAAAAGCCAAAGCATATACGATCTTTACTAATTTTACAAATGAGGCAGTTTTTGTTTATTTGCGTTTATATCTTAAATACCGATCGTCATATTACTTAGGTTACAGAGAAGAATTATATATAAGTAATTATTCTTACCTTATATCAGATATATATATATATATATATATATATATATATGGTAGAACAGCTTTTGCTACACTTCTACGCCCGGAGAAGTATCACCGCCCGTTATAAAATAAACTATACATGACATTTTGGGATGCCTGATTCCCATGCCTACCCTTTTCTTTTCCCACCCCTATCCCCTCCAAATCCTTAACTCCATCCCCATCCTATCCAATAAACCTATTCTATCCAATTTTCCAGATTGACAACGCACTCGCAATTCTCCGGATGTTGCGTGTGCATATGGGCGATGGAATCGCTTAACATCAGGTAAACAATTTTGTTTTTGAGACTTACGCGAATATTAGACATTTTTAAATAATACAACTTTACGGATTTTATCGCGG
>JAOCPS010811922.1:0-10133 GCA_025505425.1 Graphium colonna
TCTCCCTCCCACCACCCACTATCCGCCTTCTTGCGTACCACAAGGAGTTGTCTTTTCACCAGTGACAATTGCTCCGAACTGTAAAATAATATTCCTCAAACACTCTTGGAGATGTGAGCATTATTTTGACAATCTTCTTCGAGATGAATCAAAATTGCCGCAATGGCCGGATACATGCGGACGGCGGCCGGCAAAGGTTGTATGAAAATCCATATATGTCGTGTTTTGCGGCCAGATAAATTACTTTGCAAACTGTCATATCTGTCTGGCCACAACTAGATATTGATGGACTCACGTATGTGTGCCTCGGCTACGCCTCGACCCACATTTACACGTTCCGACGAAAATCCGCGGATACGGATACATCCAAGGATATGGATATTTGTTGCCAAGATCCGGGGATACGGATATTTGGTGCCAAGATCGGGGATACGGATATTTGGAGCCAAGATGAGGGGATACTGACATTTGGTGCTAATATCCAAGGACAAGGATATTTGGTACAAAGATCCGGGGATACGGATAATTGGTGTCAAGATCCACAAATAACGAATTTCCGAGGATATTAATATTTTGATTTTGCTAAGTTCCGGGGATATGGATATATATCTCAACAAAGGAGAGAAAACATTACCTGAAAGACGTCATTAAATGGAAATGATTTAAGGGGGATTTTATTGTATTTCAATTACCTGGTGGCGGTGTAGGAGGCGATGGCCTGCGCGATCTCGGGCTTGCGCCGCAGGGTGGCGGACTCCCGTCCCGAGTCGCGGCCCGAGTCCCTCCTCGCCACGGAACCCGGCCTCGCGGAAGGGGTCCCACTGCCACCCGCCGACTCGGTTATGGCCGCCACTTCGGAGGACACAGGAGTGGCTGGTTTATGCTCCTAAAAGACAAAAACCTTTAGACTACTACGTATCCCCTTCCTGGCCTTATTCTCAAATTACGGTTGACTAATCCAATCGGATATCAAGAGTTCCCACATCACCGCATTTTTTGCTGTACTTCTACGGTCGATGGCTTAAGCTCCTTTCCCCTCCAAATCCTTAATCCCCCCTATTCCATCCAATAAACATATCCTATCCAATTTTCCAGCTTGACGACGCACTCACGACTCTACGGATGTTGCGCGTGTCTATGGGCACCGGGATCGCTTACCATCAGGTGAACCGTCTGCTCGTTTGTCTTCCTTTCCTTGAAAATAGGTTTTTATATAGAGCGACTGGCATCCGACCTCCGCGATCTCAAGGGACAAATTTATGGGTTAGCTAGTTATGTAGTAGTCCCGGTGATAGGAACCGGGGTATCTCTAACTCACTAAATCCCATATTGCACCTTCGAAAACGCAAGAAGACACAATTTTCCGCGACAGCGGCAAGACTGTCGCTTGGCAAATTCCCTCTTGGTGCTGTGTGTTTGGATCAGCACAGCATCCCTCACGATCCTACCCTTGCATTCACGTGAGAACGTGATCACCCGGAAGGAAGTCGCGAAAAAAGAAAACGAGGCAACTAGCACCTTGGAAATCGAAATCGTGGATCAGGGCGCAGGAAGCTGGCCTACTCGCGCATCCTTCCCCTTGATAGCAAGTAAATAAAGTCTTCCAGGCATTAGTACCTGAGACTAATCTTAGGTCCTAATTGAATTTTTTTTAGTGCTGAAGCTAGAGTTTGTTTGTTTGTACCCACTTATGGGTACAAACAAACAAACTCTATATATTTCTCACCTGTATCGGAGGGGAGGTGGGCGCGACCTCCTTAGGCTCCTCGTACACGTTGCTCACTTCCGCTATTTGGGTTGGTTGTTGTTGTTGTTGTGTGGATATTTCGGTCTGTTCGGTCGAGGGTTCCGCGGCCTCCGGAATGGTCGATATGGGTTCCGCGGCCGTTATCGTGTCCTTCGTCACGTAGTTCGAGGGGAAGATGCCGCTCCTGGGAACACACAAACATACATGACTGTTGAGTCACTCCACTCCAATTAAGAATTTAAAGGATTCATATTTGGAGAGATTGATCCTATATGAGAATGGTGTAACTGTTCCTCTTTTACTTTAAAAATGCTGGCCTCGTTGTAGGGTTTTTACGTATGTAGAATTCCGAGCAGTACGATACCCATCTCCAAATTTAATCTCGGCGCAGTGTTAATGACGCAACGCATGTTCATGGTAGAAGACATGGCGTAGCCGTATTAAGAAAGAAATTAAATTCGAGCGCTGACTGACAAGATTTGTTTTGATTTCGTTATCTCCAGCTGATGGAGCACTGTGTTAGTTCGTGAATAGGGTTCTTAAGCATTGAGGTTCTTATAGGAAAAGTGAAATCTGGTTTACGATTCGTAGTTCCTTTGTGTGGTAGTGGAGAGCAACATACAATACGGTAAAAAGGCTTTGGTGGCTGAGAGTGGGCATACGAGAGCAGAGGGTTATTTATTCAATTTTAGATTATGTTCACTTAGTGATAAATCTACATTCATTTTTATAACGTTTTTGTTCTTTAACAATTTTTCGTATGACCTCCATATAAAACGTTTTCGAGCACTAAAAGTCACTCACCTGTCACCCTACATACGTAAAAACCCTACAACTAGGCCAGCATTTTTAAAGTAAAAGAAGAACAGATACACCACTCTCATATAGGACCAATATCTCCAAATATGAATCCTTTACATTCTTAATTGGAGACATATCAAGCACAGGACAGGCTTTTTCTTGCTAATCCGCATGAATCATCTAAATGTCCAAGCGACATGATGATCTACCCGTATTGACTTAAATGAACTATGAAAAAACAACATTCCTGCAAATCGTAGTCCTAGACAATAGGCCACTAAAACATTATTAGCATATGAATGTGTTTGACTACCGCCTCTGAAGCCTAGTGGTATGGGCTTTTGCTTTGCACACTGGAAGTGGTGGGTTCGAATCCCGCGGGGGAAAAAAAAAATTGTGTTGTTGTTTCTCAGTTGTATTAGGTCAATGTGGGCTGGTCGCCCGATTGCCTGAAAAGAAAGACAATCCATGCGTCGGATGGGCATATAAAAATTCGGTCCTGCGCCTGATCTCTCTTCGGTCGTATCGGACATCCGTCCCATCGGGCTATGAGAGTAAACGAACAGAGAGCGCACCTGTGTCTGCACGTACAATTGTCCACTATAATATCTCCTGCGCAGTTGGTTGAGCTCTGAGAAGATTTGCCGCCGTGGATATAATTCGGTCAGGAGGACTTTATTTATGCGTTTTACAGTGGTTAGATAGCTCCTACAAAATTAAATTTTGCGGCCATTTTAAATCGGCTATAACACTTAAAAAATTCAATTCGGACCGGTAGTTTCTGACATTAGCGCGTTAAAACAAACTGTTCAGGTTTATAATATTAGTATAGATCTTACCTTATTCCAATCCTTCCAGTCCACCAATCTCCATCTCTTCTCAAAACCTCGATCCTCTCGCCAGCTTCGAAGGTCAAATCTCCAGGTTCGGAGGAAACGTATGGATACGCTGCTATGTAGAAGTCTCCTCCTTCTATAATATCAAAAAAAGAAAAGAATTAATAACAATATTGCCAAAAATAAAACTATTCACAAAATTGTGAATATGCTGCTATGTAGAAGGTACCTTCTATAATATAGAAAAAAAGAGGTATATAAAAATCTTTAAAAACAAAGTAAGTCATGCACTATTATATTAAAATATTAAATAACATTTAAGGAAGTTTAATACGAAATTTAAAAATAATCGAAAAGAAAGTTACTAATAAAAGACAAGAAAAATCAAGATATGACTTTCGGTGTACACAATACACCTTCGGTTTTTCAAATCTGTATTTTTTTTAAATTATTACTTATATTGTTAAATATCTAAAATCTCCAAAATCGGTGGACACATTCAAATACCTAGAGAAGTAAAAAATTGAAAAACAGATCATAGATTGGAAGACACATATAAAAAAACACACATAAGTGACATTATGTCCTTTAAATTTTATACAAAATATGCTAGTCCAATGTGATGATAATTTGATAGAAATCTTTTCAAATTAATTAATTAGACTATGTTACAACATTAATATAATAATTTTATTTACAGCTACAGTTCGACAACTTTAAAATATTTTGGTTATTAATGTATACAATTACATTTGGGGTGAAAACATATTTAATGTATGTATGTATGTATGTATGTATGTATGCTTTAATCGACCTGAAATTTGGAGTAGAATTTTTTTCCGTCGTTTTTAACCAAGTCCGTTGTACATCAAAATCGGTGCGGTAGCTTCTAAGATATTTAAATAAACGTGAAATAATTTCATAACGGATGAGACTGATGTTTTTTTTTATGGAAAGGAAGGAAGGATATGAATAGGAAAAGAAAAGGGTAGACATAGCCATCCGGCACCCCCAAAAGTCATGCATACTTTATTTTATGCCGACTTTATAGAGGGCGGTGGTACTTCCCCGGGCGAGCATGGTCGTAGAAGTGCAGCAAACGCTATGAAAAGTAGTTATGCTCTACCACCTCTAAAAGATGTGTCAATAGATGGCGTTAAATGAGTTTATTGCGCTCAGTGATACTTAAAATTAAGTTTAAATTAAAGGACAATTTAATAACTCTTCATTTGAATATACTTTGTTCGCTTATTAAAATGTGGTCATATAATTTTCATATTTTTAGAGAAACATTAGCAAATTAATTGATATATTCCTAATATAAACTTAACTATTCCAACTAAGCTCTAGGATTGTGCTAGGATATGGTTTACGGCAAAAGTCAAATGACGGGATCCGAACTCTCGACCACGTGATGGGATGACCGTATTCTTAATCATTAGGGACTTACCCACTGCAGGCATGGCACCGCCCAAATCGTTTGTAATTTCCGCTTCCGGCACTTCCGCTATACCTATAAAGAGAAAAAAAATTGATAAAATTAATTTAAATGATAATGCCCAAACCTAGTACTAAGAAATCTCTTGCACCAAAATCAAAATTATATAGTAATTATTTTCATAATTTTTTAATACTTTTGGCTTTACGGATTTGATTTTAAACGTGGAATTTAATTTAAAGTATAATAGTATGAATTTTGCTTTACCTACATGACGTTTGCACAATCTGCCATAGTGGTGTAGAATGCAATAGAAGATATTTTGTATGAATAAATTTTTCGAATTTATCAAATATCTCCGAAACCCGGGATTTTTTTACGAGAATAATTTCTGTAGTAGTTAATATAACAAGTCCAGTTCTCAAAAAAAAAACATATTTGAACTTGACACAACTTGATATGGTTTGCCATATAAATATGGGCATTGTTCTTTAACGGCATAGATATAAGGCGTGTATTTCACTACGCAAAGCATTTGTTTTTTTCAATTGACAAAATTAAAAAAAAAGAATCTACAATTCTAAAGACATTATAGAGTCGGCATAAAATAAAGTATGCATAACTTTTGGGGATGCCGGATGGCCATGTCTACCCTTTTCTTTTCCCTTTCCTCTCCCCTCCAGATCCTTAATCCTGACCCCATCCTATCCAATAAACCCATTCTATACAATTTCCCAGGTTGACAACGCACTCGCAACTCTCCGGATGTTGCGTGTATCTATGGGCGACGGGATCACTATAACATCAGGTGAACCGTCTGCTCGTTTGTCTTTCTATTTTAAAAAAAAACATGAAACGTGGGTCATTTTAAAATTTGTTATATATTATAATATGAGTATTGAACGATCTAAACGCACAAATTCAATTATCTTGAATAATAGGGCACAGGTTTTTTTTCTACAGCTTTCCATTTCCCCTACAAACTCGTTCACGTTCAAAAGACGTTACAACAAAACAGTTTGGTAGTCAAAGAAAATTCTTTTGTTCGTGGCATCTAAATTTAAAACATTTTAAAATCTAAGATTATTTTTGTTGGTGTCTTATTTTTTTTGTGAACTCTATAGCAAGATAACTGTAAATGACTATGTCATCATTCTGTAATTATTAGTTACTCTCTGCATGTTGCATGTGTTCACGGGCGACGGGATCACTTACAATCAGGTGAACCGTCAGCTTGTTTGTCTTCCTTCCCATAAAAAAAAAACACATCAAGCTGAAGTAAATTACAATATGTGTGTTTCTTGCTTTCGGAGATGCTGTCTGATCCTTTTTTTTTGGACTCTTTAACATTACAAACACTGAATTATAAATATATTTTCCTTGCCCTCCTGTCATCGAATTTAAACTACGAAAAAGCTGGTATGGATAGCTTTGAGTATCAAAGGCCAAAATTTATTGTAGGCCTTAAAGCAGACCGTAAACAATATTGCAAGTAAAATATTATCTTTCATATTTCAATCATCTTAACCAACCAAAGGATATTATAATAACTGAAGTCCATAAAATCAATAAAATAAATTTATCATCTCACTAAATTATCTCAAATTTTGTTCCCCTTTAAATTATGACATTGTTTTTAAAAATTATAATTGACATTAATAAATTATTATTCCATAACTTTAAAAATCAAGTTTTGAATCTTTAAAAAGCATTTTCCCACAAATTTTTATGACAATCGGTGCATAATCCGCAGTGACCACACCCGGACTGACAGACAGACATGACAAAACTATAAGAGTTCCTAGTAGACAACGGAATTATAAAAGGACACACTGGATAGTTTTTATAAGCTTTTATAACCATTAAAACATTTGTAACGTTGTCAAAATTTATTAGTCGACTCATAACTAATAGAGTTTTCAGGTACAAATTTAGAAACAAGCGAATAGAGCAAGTCCAAATGTAACCAAACTCAACTTACAATATCGTTTATTATAGGTTTGAACTGCACGTAACAAATACTATCGATTCTGATATATAATATTTACAATAAAATCATGAACCGTATATAGTCAGTGATAATAAGTAAAATACTCAGTACATTTTCGTTTTTTATAGTGAACGTTCTAAATGTATGAGTAAAATACATTTAGAACGTTCACTATACACTACACATATAGTGATATAATGTCAGTCTGCAAGCACAGTATCATGTACATGCAAACTATGTCATGGACAATTGCGTTTGAAGTTTTAATGGAAGGTTGTCACCTGTACTTTGTGTACTTATACTGTTATTTGGCTTAATCTTATATTTAATCTCCAGCTATAATATTCTCAACAATATATCTGCTTCAGTTTCAATCTAACGCAATATTACAAGATTCTTTTTTAGATTGTAGTTAATAAAAAATGTGTAAAAATTGCATTATATTTAAAATAGAAATAAGGATTTCGGACACGGCAAGGGGCCACCCAACATATGCCACTTACTTACCCAAAATAAAAAAAACAATAAATGGTGCAGAGCATCACAGATTTAAATCATGGAACAAAGTAACTTACGGGTAAGTAGAGTTTTTGTCGAAACCAAGTGGCATTTTTTTACCGCCGACTTGTCAAAGATACCGAGTCATAACATAATAATATTTAAATAAAAGAAACAAACTATTACGTCTTCTCTTTTCTCCTTCTCTTAAATAGTTACAGGTTTCTTGTTTTTTGATTCAGTAGAGTAATTTATTTTTTGTATCCTTCTTTATATGAATAATTGGAAAAAAATATGAAAAAGTAAAAAAAGGAAGCATTTCATTATACATGCCATGTATAATGTTTAATTTAATTATTCAATTAGATACAAAAAAATTGAATTGCAAATTTCAAATTGGAATGATCATGTAGATATAGAGCCTAAAAAACAGTAAAAGACAACACACACGTTCAGTACTATTAAAAAAAACTTCAGTTCAAAACGCTTGCAATTTAAAAAAAAATCTGAACACCAGTATTTTTTACTATAGATAAAAATATTTCGATCATTACTGTTCAAAAATAAGGTAGACGAAAATTTTGTGATTATCGAGCAAACTTTTTTAAAACATGTAGAAAGATATTCATTCATATTTTTTATGAAAAGGTAGCCAAACGAGCAGATAGTTCACCTGATATTAAATGGTCGCCCATGGACACACGCAACATCGGGAGAGGTGCGAGTGCGTTGTCAACCTGGGAAATGAGATAAAATAGGTTTATTGGATAGGATGGGGTCGGGATTAAGGATTTGGAGCGGATAGGAGTGATAAAAGGATAAACATGGCCATCCGGCATCCCCAAAAGTCGTGCATACTTTATTTTATGCCAACTTTATAAAGGGCGGTGGTACTTCCTCGGGCGAGCGCGGCCGTAGAAGTGCAGCAAAAGCTGTGAAGAGATGTCATGCTCTACCACCTTCATATGATCTAAGCGTCAATGCACTTTGATTTAATTTTATGATGATTGTATTATTTGTAGAACAATACATTGTAAGTCGTGTGAAAAGTTCAGAAATGTTAAGATTATTTGCAATTTATAAGTTGTTTCGGAGTGTACCGTTGGAACTTACTTATGAGATAAAACTTTTTGCAGAGTATTTAGCGCATGCAGGAAATTTGTGATAAAAGTATGTGTCTACAATTTGAAAGAACATTGTAATAATGTTTTCTGAGATATTTTTAAGAGAACTAATAACTGTCAAATATATAATTATGTAAAGTGTACTTACTTGATACAAAAACGCATTGACTCGCCGCTTTCTAATGAATAATTTTTTATATAGATCAAAAAAATGTAAAAATGCCAGGGATACAAGAAATACGTATAAAGAATAAGTGGGACACAACCCTTTACAGCGTTCACGGTCATGGGTAGAACTGAGGAGTTTGATGTCCTGATGTCATTTGTCAATCTTGCATACCTTCGGCTTGAATCTAAATTTTTGTTTCGATCTACGCAGTAACTAATTATAGTAGAACATCAAATACCTCAGTCCTACCCGTGACCATGAACACTTTAAAGGGTTCGAAACGTCGCGAGATAAAATTTTGTCTTCGTGCAATTTTTGTTTGTTAAACGCCTCAATTCGATCTAGATTTTAGAACAAGGCAGCGTTTTAATTGAAAAACAGCGGAGGCCAGGCGTAGCTCCTGTATAAAAAATAATTCTACTCCTGCGTCACACCTGTTATAGTTATTTTTTGATAGAAAAAAATTACCAAAGCAAATAGGTTGTTTCCCTGATATTAAGTGACTCCGATATTAAGTGACTCCGCCACCCATAGATATCTATAATACTCACACTTTGGATAGAATAATTCATCATTAGAAAGGAGGGCTTAAAGAACACATTTAGAATAGGGAAGATAAAGAAAAGGCAAAGGTGATATGTTGATACATAAAGGAAGACATTTTCCGGTATTTTGCTACCCGTTTCCTAGCAATTTTAGTTAGTTACATACCACAACGTATATTGCTTCGTCGAACACTCTCTTCGTGTGAGTGATATGAGCAATTATGTAGACCGGATAACGAAGTATTGTAGGTCGCTAGACATACAATACTTCGTTAATACCTTTCAATCCAGGCAGGTTACAAAAATATCAGAAGTTTTATTCAATCTGGCTAGTCTTCACATGTGTTGATACAAATATTTATTCGCAAGTATAACAAATGTACGAGGTATTTTTTTGTAAGCTTTATTTTAGAATATTGGATAGTGAGCTTAATCTTGTAATCATGAACAAATTAATTTTATGTTTTTGTATATTTTTTTTTTTTGAGGAAACCATGAAATGAGGCGAAATATGTTGTTCATCATATAGATTCTAAAATTAAACTATCACAACATATAAATAACATCTTAAAATAGTAATCAAATATTTAATATACTGAACTGAAACTGTTAAGTTTAATGGGATTCGTCCTGGGACAAATTCTTACAATTTTGGATATATAGATTTTGTCAGATATCTTCGTCATAGCTCGCCGGTTGATAATTGAATAAACTTTTTGCCAACCTTTAACAGCCTATTTTTATATTGTCCCACTGCTGGGTAAAGGCCTCCTCTGGACAGAGGGTATAGGGCATAGTCCACCATGCGGCCCAAGTGCGGATGTGCGAACTTATCTCAGATATATAATTTCTTAGATATGCAGGTTTCCTCACAATGTTTTCCTTCACCGCAGCACACGGTAAGTCATCACATAAAATTGCAATTAGAAAATTAACAATTTCATTGGTGCCGGCACCGGGGATCGAACTCAAGTTCGCCTCGAGT
>JAOCPS010812033.1:0-10132 GCA_025505425.1 Graphium colonna
TTCCTCATACCGGTGCAGGTGGTAAATTAGAACTTAAATGCGATGTAGAAATTAATGGTTTCATTGGCGCCGGCACTGCGAAGAAAAATAAATATATTGGTCCTATCCGTGACCATGAACGCTGTAAAGAATTCGAAACGTCGGCTGATAAAATTTAAAAATAAACCGCGATAAAATACGTAAATTTGTTGTAAAATGTTCGCGTAAATCTTAGAAATAATATATTTATACCTGTCTTTATATATATACACAGGAACCCCTGTATGTTATCTTCTACCGCTCGATGAAATCTTGCGATTCCTGGTGCTAGTGGGTAAAACCTCTAATAACTAAAATAAAGTTATGGCCGTGCGAAATTCTTCCTAGAATATTTAGTCAAACTTGCACTTCCCTATTTCTTGTGTTTCCTATGTTTATCGCCCTTAGTCTGCCCTTAGTTCCTAGGAGTCATAATTTCCGGATGGATTGGGGGGCTTACTCGAGGATTATGATCTGGTTGAAATTCGGCGCACCTCTCTCTACGCCACAGGATGTATAGACGTCCCAGCCATTCCAGAAAATGTCTTGGCATATGGCCCCCTAAATGAATATAAATATGGAATAAATAGTCTTAAGTGTATAATTTTCTCCTACTGATCAAAAAGATTCATAGGAATGGAATTGGATATTAATATGTCTAATGAGAATCCACGAGCAAAAACAACTATGTATGTTTTATAAATACCGTGAATAAATAATTACCGTATAATATGGACTATGTAATATTATGATATATGCTTATGAAATAAATAAAATAATAGTACAAAGAGGCTTTTGTTTCCTTGTCACCAACTATTCTTATAATCATGTATCATCATGATATTTTGTTTTGTTGCACATACTATAATGTTCTACCACGCCCAGAGATGACTGTTAGAGAATTCCACAAGACTTTAAGTCCACTCAATGTAGTACTTAGTTTTTATTTTTTGCAATAATTAATCAAATAAATAATGAATTAATGTTACAACGTGGCAATAACAGTTTAAAATTCATTAAATTTTGTTTCCGTTTCAAGCGAGATGTCATTGTTCAATTACGATTATTTATCTCATAGCTATTATTTACAACCTCCGATATTAATTAGTTCTCGTCTAATTGTAAATGAAAATTAAATTGGACACTCGATACATATTTTTAATTTCAAAAGATCATAAATTATGAGTTATTGTATTTGTTCTCTTTGATATTTTATTGTTATTGTTCACCGAATGCCGAGTCAATAACCTTTACTTATTTTACATTACTTTATGCAACGTGGCCGTGTTTAATAAAAAATATCTTTCAATCATTTTTATCATTATTTAAATACAGGGAAGTAAAACATTTTAAAGTTAAATAAAGGAACAATAATAACTTGCTGGCTATTGCTTTGAAGGAGAAACATAACTAATTTATATGAAGAAAAATTCAATGTATTGTTTAAATTAAAATAATACAGGAGAGATTCGATGAAAAATATATCTTGGTTCACTTATCAAAAACCACCGGAGATTCAGCTTAAAAATAGCAGCAAAACATTCTACAGGCTTTGCACGCACTCGAAGTACATTCCTTTAGATTCCATAAGTAGACTCCTTTAGGCTCACTTGATGATAAGTGATAACTACCACCCAAGGATTTCCTCAACACCAGAGTCATTATTAGTGGCTGAGCTGTTTACAAAAACGGCCCTAAGATATGCAACTTCTAAGATAGTTCATAAATAATGAAAATAATATGCCATTATATTAAGCTTTTAGCTTTTAGTTTAGTGGCCTGGCGCTGGTTAATTTCTTAATAGCAATTTTAAGTGCTGAAGTACCACGTGCTCGGTAATTAATGAAAACATCGAGAGAAGACCTATATATCTGATAAATAATAAAAACATTTCTATGATATGTAAAGTTCCCCTGGTGGCAGCTATGTATGCGTGCCACGTGGTGGACTATGCCCTATGCCCCCTTGCCTAGAAAAATCCTACCTCGTTGCACAGCAGAGGGATGGTTAAGAAATAGTCTGTAACTGGACGTGTACCTTTTTGCTTTGTTATTTTAAAACTAACTATGAAAATTCGTACCTTATCTTTAAAAGTATACTTACAGATCGGTTCCATATTTAAAAAAATAAGTTAACGCGACGTGACGAAATGAAGTGGCGCATGCTGTGTGTGTATGCATGTGTGTATGGAGCCTGACACAAGAAAGTGAGTACACGAGGAACTGAGCACATAGCCGGATGCGCAACTCTGTCAGTCTCTCGCTCTTTCTCTTTCTTTCTGTCCCTATCTCTTTTTATCTTATAACCTCAACAAACGGTTGTATGGCCGCGTTTAAATTTGGTAAAAACGTATTAGTTTTGTGTGTTTTTGTGTTAGATAGATATATCACACGCCAATATTTTAATATTGCAATTAAGTTTAGAAAATACGTAATGAACTTTTTTCCTTACGGGGAACCCCTGATCGCACTTTTTTAATAACTCAAAAATATATAACGATAGTGCACAGGTTGGAAGAGGTTTCCTTTTTTAATGTGCGAATAAAACTTGTATTCAACCTTATAGGTTTTTAAAGTATATATAAATACAAGAATAATCAGAAAACAAGAATCATTGTATAAAATTATTATCAAAATTAATAACAAATCACGTTATTTTAAACTTCCAAAAAGCAATTTTAATTTTTTTATTTTAATTTGAAACAAATTCCCAGCATAATATTTTTCGAGCGATAAAATGTTCTGTATGTATGATTCCGTTTATTGGAAAAAGTAACGAATTCTCTTTATGAATTCCCAGGGCTCAATTGATCAAATTGCACTATACAGGAGATGTTGAACATACAGTGATTTTTGAAGGTTATTGGGTTATGAAAATAATAATGGAAAGTTGTAGCGAGGTTTTTGCTTTGAGTTCTAACTGTAGCGTACTGTTATTTTATTTCATTCGAATATTAAATATAGTTTTGGTTTCGGTTCAGGGCAAACTGAGGACGTGGACGTTTAAATGATTAGGAGATTCGTCAAATCAGGCCACTGTCATTTTAATTACAATTATTATGAGAAGAAACATTTTTATTGAATGTGTATTTATGTTACGCTAATTATATATACGGGCGTAATTTGAGACTTAACTGTTTCCTTTTTTGCAGGGTACAAAAAGGCAATTATATCATGCCATAAAATGTTTTTCTTAGTTCCATGTATTCAGTCTAACGGTAAGAAATCTAAAGCTATGCCATTCATAACCTTTATCTTGATCAACTTGAGCTTTAGTACTACAAATAAAATGTGTGAAGAAAAACTACTTATTAATTAATAAGCATTAAGTCAGGGTCTTGAGTGTATATAAATTAAAAAAAATGGATAACTATGTATTCAGAATGAAACATATGAATGAAACATATGAAGTAGAGCATAACATCTTTTCACAGCTTTTGCTGCACTTCTGCGGTCGTAGTCGCTTGGGGAAGTACCACCGCCCTTTATAAAGTCGGCATAAAATAAAGTATGCATGACTTTTGGGGATGCCGGATGGCCATGTCTACCCTTTTTTTTTTCTAAATCCTTAATCCCGACCCAATCCTATCCAATAAACCTATTCTATCCAATGTCCCAGGTTGACAAAGCACTCGCAACTCTCCGAATATTGCGACTATCTATAGGCGACGGGATCGCTTACCATCAGGTGAACCGTCCGCTCGTTTGCATTCCTTTCCATAAAAATAGCTTGCACGATCTTAATTTTCTTTTAAAAATAAATTTATAATTTGTTATGAAAGGGTAAGAAGGATACAGATTATTAAAAGATATATATTTCATATTCAATATATTCTTAAAACAAGCTACTCCCTGTGATTCACCCGCATAAATTTTCTCCATTTTCACAACATTTGTCACTGATACCCCACTCTTATTAACCGGAAGTGGAGTTGCGGGTGGTAACCGCCTTTGTTGCAAGACTCGGAGTTTATGTCCCTTTTTCTTGGGCATATACTCGGGCTGGCAATGCCCAGCCGTTTGTGGACCTAATGACCCCTCCCTGACTGCTGTTGCGATTCCATAAAGCAAATTTAACACCGATGATCACGTCGGTGTTTTTGATGTTCAAGCGTGCGGCCTGCGACCGCCTCAGAAGTTCTCTTTCTATTGCAGCCGCAGGAGCTGACATGGAAATTCGCGTTCGTCGGGCGGACGGGTGTAAAAGGAGAGAGGTCCTCAAGAATTAACATCTTGAGGACCTGCGCTGTCGAACATGTGATGCGCTATACGGGCCACCAACCTCGATATAGGCTCAACTTTTAGGTTTTTAGCGATTACGACATTACGGATGAATCGCTGCGCTTCCACGATTGCTCGTAGCGCGAAACTCTGCCGCACCTCTAGTCTCCACCTGCCAGACTCTGACACGAAACTGTACCATGCCAGAGCTGCGTAGGTCAGGCGCGAACGTATGTAGGTGTTATAAGTGTCTAATTTGGTGCGCAACGGTCACTTGGACGCCAGGACAGGTTTGAGCATAGCTCGCGCAGCTAGAACCATCCACAGAATGCGGTCTATCCGGCATCCAAGTTACGTTACGACGTCCGTGGTGTTGATCACTTGACCCCGTAGCTTCACGGCTGGTTAGTCTTGAATCCGCCTGATGTAAATGGCGGAGGTTATGTATTATATTGACAGACATCCGCTATTTGTTGACCCATTCAGAAAGGAGGTCTAGTTGGCACTGCGTACGCCGCATTGCTTGACGACGTGAATATCGTCCGCATATAAGGCCAACAGCAGGTCCTCATCCCATTTTGACTCGGGTTGCTGCCGAGTTGGGGTGTCATCGGTGTATACCGTGTACAGACGTGGTGAGGGACAACTCCCTTGGGGAACTATGGAGCTCTTAGATCGTTCATGTTGTCGACAGGGAACCGTCAACTTGCACAACGAAGCTCCGCCCTTCTAGGTAGGACGCCACTAGCCGCATGATCGCGGATGGCAGGTTGGTAGCCAACAGCTAAAGCAGTCCCGCACGCCACACTCTGTCGAAGGCCTTCCCCATATCGAGAAGGACCTGCAGACAGACGTGGCTCGGTTTTACTAGGCTGCAAGGTAGTGCAGTACGTGGACAAGCTGTGAAGTTATTGAGTGGCCGCCACGGAAGCCGAACTGCTCCCTTCGCACGGATGTGTAAGGCACAATCCTGCCTAGCAGCAGCGTGTCAAACAACTTTGCGATGTGCGGCAGCAGCGTAATCGGGCGGTAGCTCACCGGCTGTTGACGATCTTTGCCTGATTTCGGTAGCACTATAATTTTACCGGCTTTACAGATGGAAGGGGAGTGACAGCTAAAGAAAAGAAAAGATGAAGTGAAAATGCCATTAAAAAAAAACGGCAAAGCAACACGACTCCTCTTTTGGGGAGCTGTCGGATGGCAAGGGTCGTGACACCATCCACTCCTGGTGCCTTGCACATTGGCAGGTGGCTTATGCATTGCGTACCTCAGCCGGCGAGATGAACACATCTCCTGCCAACTGCGGCACCGATTCCGACAGAAATGCCCGTACACGGTTTTCTACTTGTTCGTGGAAGGAGACCCCACTTGAGGCGGCTGGGTATGGAACGAATTGTGTCTCTAGATACTGTGTCATGATATCAGCCTTTTGCCGATCCCATACCTTCCCTCTATACTCACGTATCTCTATCAACAACTCCTCGGTAAGCCTATTGAGTCTTGCCTTGACTCGTGGGCAGCGTGTACAGGCCCAGAGCTTCCGTAGGCGCCTCTTTTTCTTAATCCCATCAAAGCCTATGGGGGAATCAGTCTCTACGGCGTTCCTTTTCTAATACCTTTGTGGTGGCTCTTAGCTCCTCCTGTATTTTACAGTTGATGCTGCGAGCCGCATCTTCTACGTCTATTGATGTTGAGACAGGAGCGCCGTACGAAAACGTAGGCAGTGCCCTCCCGTAGGCCTCTCAATTAGTTCAATATCGGTAGCTACTACTGAGTCCGCATCGAGGCTCATGGTTATGAGCAACAGCAAGTGCTGTATGTCTGCGTCGTATAATACGTCGAGCGAGACAGTTGTATAGATGTTGTGGCACAATGCCTCGTCGATCACATCGGGTGTGTGCGAGGAGTTTGTAGGGATGTGCGTTGGCTCGTCTTGGCCTAGCACTGCCAACACTTCTTCCTCGGCTGCACCAAGCAGAACACTGCCGGCGGGGTTGATGACTTTTCGACCCCATACTGGATGTTTGGCGTTGAAGTCTCCGGCGATGATGGTGGGGACTTCACCGTCAAAAAGGGCAGCTATGTCTGCGGCAACAAATTTGGTGTTAGGTGGCCGGTACGCCGTAAAGACACTTAGTTTTTTACCGCCACAGAACAAGCATACCCCTATGGTGCGGGTGGATGTGTATGGGCGCAATTCCAACTCGTCACGTATGAGGTCCCTCCTGACCAGTACTGCTACCCCTCGATAGGCAAGACCGGTGTGAGGGGACATTTCGTCTCTTTGATACACGACAAAGTTTGAAATTTAATGTGTGTGTGTGTGTGTATGTGTGTGCGTGCGTGCGTGCGTGCGTGTTTGTGAATGTGTGTGTATGTGTGTGTGTGCGCGCGCTCGAGCGCACGTGTGTGTGTGTGTGTGTGCAGGTCTGTTTGTGAATATGTCATATTATACATTCATAAATCATCAAATATAGTTTAAAATAATAAAAAAAATACGTAAATAAATTATAATTCAATAAAAAAATTAAATAAACTACCCTATGACGATTCATTTAAATATATTAAATGTAAGACAATAAGCGTAAAATGTCCTAATTTAGTATATTAATGTCATAAAGAAGATCAAAAATCTATAATATATTTTCAATATGATGTTATACAAGGCGTTTTAGTTACTGTTCAGTCTCGTCGTAATTGAGCTCTCGGAGCCAGGCGGTTACTTTTTTTTTAAATTTGTCTTTGTTAGCCTAAATATTGGCAGCAAGTAGTTAACTTTGTTATATAAAAATGCACCTAGATAGCAAAAGAGCCGCATAGAGAACATTGTTGATAGAGAATAATTGTAAATATCCACAGGGTTGTTTCGTCTGTTTTCATATGTCACTATAGTGGGGTAGGGTATATGTGTATGTGGAGGATAATTGTCCTTAAGACAAATAGTTGATGCACAGATAAAACATTGTATTTCCTATGAAGTAGTGTTGATGGGAAACGATATTTTAATGTAAAAGCAACTTTGCGAATAATTCTTTGCGACCTCTTTAGCTTAAGGAGTAATGACTTCGGTGCACCACCCCACGAGATGATACAGTAAGTTAGAAGTGGTTGAACTAGTGTAAGGTACACAAATCTGATGACTTTCTCATCTGCAACTTGTCTCAGGGTTTTAAAGATAAATATAAGTTTTCGTAATTTGGCCGTCAGGTAACACACATGCAGATGAAATTGTAGGGAATTATCTATTTTTACACCGAGGTATTTAACTTTTTCTGAGTATTTGTGGACATTTGCAATCAAAAGAGGGCCCTTCAGTACATGAATGAGTAGTTATTATGTAGAGGGTTAATGTTTTGGGAACATTCCTTCTCAAAGGAAAGGTAACGTAACTTGTTTTATCTGTATTTAAAGAAAATAAATTACTTCGAGGCCCTTTTAATACTTTATTGAACCACGATTGTGCGAGTAAATAAACTTCATGCCATTTATCTGCGGTAAAAAGAAGCACTATGTCGTCAGCGAAAATAATAGTTTTACCTCTATTTAGAGGAATCATAGCCAAGTGATTAATGTATATAAGAAAGAGTGTTGGACTAAGTACGCTACCTTGACGAGTGCCGTAAATAACCGTGCGCTCGCTATTTATGCAATTATTTAACTTACCTGTTTACGCTCATTTAAATAACTGTTGAAAAGTTTAAGTTGGGTTCCTCTTATTCAGATTCCGAGTGTCGAAAGTCTTAGCTAAATCCAAAAAAAAATCCCAAAACTTTCTTTTTAGCATTTATATTCCTGTTATATTATACTACAAAATTGGTAAAATCGTGTTCGACGTCAGCTGTTAATTTGCCTGAGTGAACCCAAATTGCGACGCAGAAAGAATATTATTTTTTTCTGAGTAGTCGATAAGTTTTTTGTTTATTACTTTTTAAACACTTTAGACAATGCTGGTCAGATCGCAATTGGACGGTAATTATTAACGCAATTTTTATCACCTCCCTTATAAATCGGGTGTATCATGGATTTTTTTAAAAGGGTTGGGGAATTGGCCAGATGATAGGGCAAGATTGCAAACGTTTGTTAAAGACGGTGTTATCGAGTCAGCATGTATTTTTAAAAGATTGCCTGGTATTTTTTCCCATCCTATAGCCGAGAAGATCTCCCACCGCGAAGAGATTTAAGTAGTCTCGACACCTTATGGACATCCATAGGTATCAGTCCCAAAGAATAAGAAATGGTACTCATTCTGGTAGGTAAAGTTTCTGCTTTTATAATTTCGGCAAGTGCTTTACTAATGTCAGCGAACAAGTTATTGACGTAATTAGAAGATAATTGTGGAGTGTCAAAGAGAGTCATAAGTTGAGTTGAGCTATTTTTAGGTCATGATCTGTTTGTCGCGTTATTTATAGTGTTCGAAAGTTCCTTAGTGTTATTACCTGCTTCGTTTAGCTTATTTGTATGATACTTCTTTTTAATTTTCTTTAATAGTTTATTACAGTAATTTCTATAACGTTTGAACGAAATTTGTAAAATAAGATTTTATGGTCCTTTTTTGGCTTTTTTGTGTAGGGTATCCCTATAACGGATACTTCAAAGACGGGACGGCAACGTGTGTGCAGGCAGGAGACCACGTGAGGCTAATAAATTTAAATAGTCATTTTTAAAGTGATCATGACTATCATTTTGTAGGTTTATATAAATGTCTCCGGTAATTATAACATTTTTAAAATGTGCAATGTTTATCAAAATGTCATTTAAAGATTTTAAGAAATCATCTTAATCTCTATAAACCGGTGGTCGATATATAGCCAAAAGGATAGTATGACTATCTAATTGAACGTTATGACAGTTTGCATCCAAATATTAAGGTTACATCGGTTGAGATATTTAGTGTTTTACGTACATATACAACTACGCCTTCGTTTTGTGTGAAATTATTCTGCGTTTGAAACTATTCATAATTTACTAAGACAGAAATATAAGGCGCCTTTTGAAGCCAACATTCTGTTAATGCTATAATATCCCATTTAAATATGATTCTATCAAGAGTTGTGTAAAGCCCTGATTATTTTTTGTAATACTCCTGATATTTTGCGTTATTATTTTAAGTGAATGCTGAGGATTTAAATTTGTTGAAATGCAGTTCTCTATGTCACGTGTAGTTGAGTCATATATAGAGATATCATCTAGATTGTCAAGGTTATTTTGAATATTATCCACTTTGAATTATGAAAGTATTCTCGGTTGCTTCATGATGATCTTTGTAATAAATAACGAGACAGAATATGGGCATAAAGGAAAATAATTGATGGGGCGACATAAAATTAAATTAAAAAAAAAATGTCAGTAGTGTATTGTAATGTTGTAATGAAATTAATTGTGCGAAATAATAAATAATGCATGTCTGATGTGTAGAGTGTGGGTAATGTTCTGTAAACACAAAGAGTGTAAGCGAAAAGTTATTAAAAAAAATGTGAATCCGTTCTTAGTTAGTAGAGATTAGTACAAAAATACAATAAAACAAGTGAAGTGGAAAATAGTTGGCCCACAACGTTTAAATATGAGAAAAACTAATCACTTTTGCTTTCGTAGTTTCGCAAGTTCTTATGCACTTTTTATAAGCTTACTTGGCTTGCCTTCTTTTTCACTTACGTAAGCTTTCGCGTTTGCAACCCAACATTGCTCGCAATTGCTGCCTTTTATAAACTCCTGCGCGAAGAAGTGGAGACGTTTGGTCATACTGGGAAGAACTTCCGAAATATATAACAGGCGCTTGGGTCCCGTAGTTTGCAGATGACTTGTGTTAAGACGATTCTTTTGTTTTTTTATTGTAGCCCTTGGTGGCCTTAAATATTAGTCTTTTGTTGCTAATGATAAAAATCATACAATAACTG
>JAOCPS010812254.1:0-10132 GCA_025505425.1 Graphium colonna
TAGGGCATAGTCCACCACGCGGCCCAAGTGCGGATTGGCGGACTTCACATATCTCAGAAATATAATTTCTTAGATATACAGGTTTCCTCACAATGTTTTCTTTCACTGCAGAGCACGTGGTATGTCAACACCTAAAATTGCAATTATAAAATTAACAATTTCATTGGTGCTGGCACAGGGGATCGAACAGAATTGAAGGCGAGCGCCCGGACACTAACCTGCCACGGCTCTTTAACTCTATCTAGAGTAGATTGATGGATAGAGTAGATCAATATATTCTTACTAGTAAAAGTAAACTTCCAAAGCTTGATTTGTCATCAAGCTTTGGAAGTCTAAATTCTACCCTACACAATATGTTACTTATTAAAAAATAAATAAAACTTTAAAGAATTCCAATCGCAACGTCGCATTAATAGTACAAAATCAAAAAACTTAAAATGTTCAAGGCCGATGATATTTCCCAGCAAGAACGAAGACTCACCTTGCTAGTCTAGACAACTATCTAAAGGATTAAGTAAATAGAGCAGGTACAGCTGCGTAATAAATATATAGGCATGCGTGGAACCAAGCTACGTTTTAAATTCATCCAAAGCCTTACAATGTTACTTAAAACTATGTACTCGCTTGTCAATTGACAACCATTTGAAACGCAAGTTTATTTTTACAGAAAAATACAAAAGCCGACTTCAAACGCCTTCATATTTTCGAAACATTTCTTCTCCGTTATTTTGAATTTAATAACAAACTACTAATCCGATTGTCGCAAAAATTATGTGGGACTATTGTGGAAGTGTACCTTATCAGACAAAGAAAATATTTTTTTTTAGATCAGTTAATAAGTTGCGAAAATATGTGCGCACATTCCTAAATTTTGTTATATTTATTTAAATAATAAACTAATGAATCGATTGAAAAAAATGTTTATGGGACTGTTTACGAAGAATGCTTTATCATATAAAAAAGAATTTTCAAAATCGGTTCATAAATGGCGGAGATATGCGCGAACGTACATAAAAAAATAAACATTCGAATTGAGAACCTTCCTCCATTTTTGAAGTCGGTTAACATTAATAAAATTGAAGACGAAACTTAAAATTTATTCGCGATTACGAAAACACAATGATGTCTTCTGATACCTTCATGTTTTGTTTTTACTTTACAATCATTCGCTTCCCATTGCAATATAAAACGACGAAAAAAGCGTTTGATCTTGTGCGCAATTTGTTTTTTGCGCGTTCATTGTTCACTCTTATCGCACGACTGAAACGTCCCGTGCACCCGAGAAATTTATTGTCTTATGAAGTCAAACGCCCAAAACAATTACAATGAGTTATATTCGTCGCCTCGCCGACCTTCCCGCGTCCTATCTCTAATTAACTTAGGTCTTTGGCCGCACCAAACAAACTGACTTTCAAACGTTCTTTCGACGCGAGAAATATTTCTCGGTGTGGACTTTTTAACTTGCATAAAATAAAAGTTTTGGCCGCCATTGCAACGCTAAATGGGAGATATTTACATTCGTTTAGGTTTTTTAGCGAGTAGACGCCAACGAATTCCTTTAGTTTGCATTAAATAAATACATGAACATGGTACTTAAGCGACGTAAAAGTAAAATTGCGAAGAGTAACTGAAGGATTTTTGAAGTTATACTTCTTTTGGCGCGTTTCACACCGAACGATAGTATAAAGTTAGCTACACAGTTAATTTTTACGGTGCGCGCGCACACCATTATGAAGTTAGCTAGTCAATATGTCATGTAGTGTAGTGTATATGACATTTAAATATACTTTATTTAACTACATAATACGTTTTAATAAAACTTTCAATGTATAAAATACCCTTTTTTCTATTTTTAGTGTCGTTTTTACTACAAACGTAGGATAACGCGAAAGATACAATTTTCAGAAATATTTTTATTAAGTATAACTTCGTACGTGCGTATATAAGTACACACACACTTTTTTGTAGAACAAGAACGCACATTCGGCCTAATTCGTAAACCATGATGGCGTAATATTCGCAACCGCATTGACACAGAAATGGGCCCGTACAAGCTCAGAGCACGCGACACTTGCGGTGCCCTGAATGTGTTAGGATTGTTCTGCCGACGCTTATGGCCTTTTCAATTTGCTATTCTTCAGCCGTTCCTATTTATAACATCGCGTTATCCTAACAAGGTCACTGTCGTATACTTAGCGAAAAGATACCAAGTAATAAACGGATTTTAAGACTGCGTGTAACATAACTAATTTCGTGTGACACTCAAGTGTTCAATTTTTGAAGACAATTTTTTTCATATATTATATTTTGTTTTATGTTATAAAGCTTAAGTAAAATGTATTGAATACAATAACAATAATAACATTAAAAAGTATGACATGATAAAAGTTGTGTAAAAACAAATGTAAACAATTTATTCCAATATAATCTTTAGAACACTCCCGTTGATCTACCACCAAATTTTGAAGTGATCCAGACGTGAAGTTTTCACAACCTGTCTGAAAACTGTTTTGATGAATCGATTTTTCGATTTTATCATATATCTCTGAAATACGGGTTTTTACTAAAAGAAATTCTGTAGCAGTTAATATACTGTCTCCAAAAACGATGTTTGAACTTGATACAACTTGGTACGGTATGCCATATAAAAACGGGCATTGTTCATTGGCATAGGCACTTGTAAGATTCGCGATGTAGATCAAATAATTCACGCGGGCGAAACCGTAGGGTACAGCTAGTGTTTTATGAAGTTAACGTAAATGTACTTCAAAATTCTTGAGTTATATGAACTATAAAATATGAGATATAAAAATCCTTCGCAACATCGCGTGAAGTCTACGAATACTTGTTGAAAGTCGAGTTAAATTTAGTTTAAGCGGATTAAATTACTTGTTTCTTATTAAAGTTAAATGATATATGTTAATTTGTAAAGAACAACTTTATAATATATTTATTTGTCAACTTGTAATATAGACAATAAAAAACTTATATTTTATTGCGATTAAAAATTGTTATATTGTTTTTTTATTTAGAATTTGATCTTTTCATATATCTGACAGCTGTCTTAATAGGTAGTGTTATCAGGTAGAGTAGGTGCATAGAATAATTGAAATAAACGAGAATAATTTTTACAAAAACTTGCGAAACTTTAAACCTTTTGGAAGTGAACGTAATATATTTTTTTAAAACCATTTTCAATTTAAAAAATGAATTATTAGATCTTTTTTTATGAAAATTAAATGAACTACTATATCCCTTCAAATAAAAAAAGGAATTGTGGGAATTAACACAATTGGCAGAGTAAACGAGAAACGAACATAAAATACAGACTTATTTATAGCATCTTTTTTATGTCAGTTAAAATATAAATACATCAGTGTTTTTAAACGCCATTATAATGGCCATTACAAGAAATTAAAAGTAAAATTTTAGTACAACACAACAGATAATTTAAATTTCTGATCGGGTATCAATTCTGGCTTTATCCCGCCATCTGTTGGTGAGTGATCGCACTTTAAACGAATGCCACAACAGCTTTGCGAAACAAACGTAAACTTTCTGCATTTGTGTAAACATGTAAATTATTAAATATAATATAAATATTAACAATCATATTTTATTAAGACAGATATAATAAAATAAACCTTTCATAGTAGTTTTAAATAATTAAACGCACATAAGATATAAATAAAAAAAATCCGTGTAGTGTCGTGGGACACCACATAGGAACAAAGTTCCTAATTATAGAAATATTTTTTTCAAAATCTATTCGAGGTATAAAGAAAATATTATTATATTATTCAGGTATACATTTTTATGATGATTTTTGAGCGATAAAAATAAAAAAGAATCTACTTTACAAAATTATCTTAACACCTATATTTTGTTAACAATGATTTATGAATAAATATATAATAATAATTTTCAAAGAAACAGCTATTTACATAAATAAGATATAATATCAAACTGCTATAATAAAAATACAACTAAAAAATAAATATGTAAATATATAAATAAATAAACAGTCGTCCCCGTACACTATACATTAGTCACTGTATAGCCATCATGCATAGACTAAATCTTACGTTACGGACGTTCTTTGCCGGCTAGAATGCCTCTCCGCAACGCGCCATAAGGAACTTCGTTCCGAAAGACTTGTTAAGCGCCTTTTAGATAGAAGTGCTAGAAATAACTCAATTTTTTGTAAGAATACTATCGTATTAAAACAATGCAGACTAGTGACCACATCCCACGGTATTCAAATCAACTTGTAAACAAATTGGACGCAATGAGCTGTCAACGACTGAAACTGGCGGAAAGTTGTAGGCGAACGGGTGTTGATAAAAATTGAGAATGATACACCGCTTAGTCCTGCTATTCGTGGCCATGCGAATTTTAAAAACGGAGATTCTCGAATAAATCCGAATAACGCATTGATTTGTTATACCATTTAATAATTGAATTTCACGTTTATTCTATTGGAATTATATACTTATTAATGAAAACAGATGTTTGACTTCTTTGCATAAATATTTTAATGTAATATTTTTTGCAGATATTGGTATATTACAAAAGAAATCTAATGGAACTCGTTTATTTTCACATAAAATTACAGGATTCGTGTAATTTTATGTGAAAATAAACTTGTTCCATTCATCAATCGCCTTAAAAATACACTCTCGAGACATAGTTTTCTCCGTTAGTAGTTTGAATCATTAATCAAATTTCTAGACCGATTTTTCTGAAAATCTTATGCGACCATTCCGGAAGTATATCCTTTCAAAAAATCCTAAAAAAAAACAGAAACATCCGAATTGAGAACCTCTTCCTTTTCTGAAGTTTATTATGACAGTCATAAGAAGTGACGACTGCACTTCATGCATAAAGATGCAAAAAAATTGTATGTTCAATTTTTTTTTATCTTTAATATAGCTAATTAAAGATAAAAACTCTTATTTTCATAATAAACATTGATGACCAAATTGTTGTAAATTCTCAGAAAACTAGTTTTTGCTCACGGCATCTTGATAGATTTATCCTAAGGCATAATGAATACTTCTTCTTCCGGGCACCTTCCTCTAATTGTAATTCTTACACATGGTGTAGGACTGAGTTATAATACTGAATGATCTCTCTGGAACATTATTCTTAATTTCTCACGGTCAGATCCATATCCTCTTCTATATACCGGAAAATCTATATGCAAACTCATATGATAATCGCTAAAATAGTTTAGACGTGTAAGCGAAGAAATAAACCCAATATTGCATTTATGATATTAGTCCTTGCTAACACATAACGTTTTAAAGTTCATTTGCATACATTTTAATGTCGCCAACAAAATTTATATCGAAAACAATGCGGGACGTATTACAGTTTAATGTCTTAACTATTACTATGCAAAGATATCTTGCGATCGTGAACAGGACCGAATGTAAATAGCAATCGTATTATTGCTTATCTAATATTAAGATTTATCTGGTGTGGGTTTAACTGTAATCATAATAGGAATCTATCGTGATTGACACAACCCTAACGTTGCTGCGACTCGCGCAGTTCGGCTCGAATATAATGGAGCGGTGACATTAAACCTACTTTTTACTTTTTTAGGGTTGTCTCGATAAATATTTGTTTAACAAAATGTGGAGGTATAATATTAATTAATATTGTATTAAAATCAATTAGGCAAGTAATATAGTATTTTTTTTTGTTTTACGTGGGACAGATATAGCAGGTATTGTTTAGAAACATTTCAATGACGATGTTCGGGCAATACTGTGATCGATATATTTCATATTTATTTTCTTTATCATGAAAAGTTTAACCTTTATAAAATATAAAGTAGTACAGTTGCCCACACGTCACAAGGAGAATAGATGCGAGTGGTCGCTAACCTTGGCAATTGGAGACAACAGGTAATTAGGGTAATTGGGTCAGGATTATATTAAGCGGAGAAAAGGAGTGGGAACAAATTAGGTCGAAAATATTCAAAAGCCTATATAACGTTCTTTACGTTTAGCTATTTTAGCACTTTATATTCAGGGTGAAAGATGAGTCACGGTATTAAAGGAAAGCATTCGGTACTAGATTGCCATCATATTTATTTAAAAAATTAGCGGAATAGTTTTATCCGAGACATTTCCTATATATATAATAAATGAATGAAGTGTAGTGGTACAGCAAGCTGCCTACACAACTGAGCACGCCGCAGGTCATCGACCGTATCGCCACTCCTGCCACGCCGTGTCCGCTAGGGTAAACTGTTGAACTGTGAACTATGTTTACTTAGTGCTAAATCAATTATTATATTAAATAATAATTTTATTCTTCATATATGCTGCATATAATGTTCTTGAACACTGAAGGTGAGTCACCAGTTACCCTGATATAATAACTGCTCCTTGCTGTTCTAACTCTGTAAATTTTGACGGTTTTGCAACGTTTTTCATTTATGTACAGCTCCTATTGGTCATAGCATGATGTAGCGCGTATTGACTGACTTCTTCGATAAATGGGCTGCCAAATACTAAAAGATATTTTTTAAAATTAGACTAGTATGTCCAGAGATTATGGCATCAACTCATCAAACAGATAAACAAACTCTTAAGCTTTAAAATATTAACATAGATATATAAGAAATAAATTGCACACGTAGTATTAATTTTCTATATAAAATTAATGACATATTGTGACCGAGAAACAACATTTAATGAATGCAATGATTTTATATAAGCAATTGAAATTGTCCTCAAAAGTGAAAAAAAAACAAAAAGTTACGTTAATTCAGGGGTGAACAACCATTTATAGCAACGGCCAATTCAAACTTTGAGACTTTCTTGTGGGCCAAAATCATAGTTCTTAACAAATTTAAAATTGTAGTATAAAAAACAAAAGGCTAGGCGGGCCGCATTAAATTTCTAAGCGCGGGTTGCTCATCTCTGCGTTAATTGGTAACTTTTACTTATGTAGAAATATAAAAAAGAACAAATTTTTTAATGTATTAAATTTTCGCGGTTACGTATTCTACGTATTACATATTATACACTTGTTTACTTTCAATATCATATTACTCAACTGCCTTATTTTATATGTAAAGTGTAGTTCTTGACATCGAATATATTAATCTCATTTTTGGGATTGTTTGTTAAACTGGTAACCGCGATGTAAATTCCACAAATACATGGACAAGTTCTGCTTAAACGTGTTTTCATTAAAATTCATTACATAAACCGACTTTTGGACAAGAGTTTAAATCCATAATTTTATGTTAATTGCGAAGGTTTCGAACGCATTACGGCCATATCTATTACCCGCGTAATTTTTTTCCGTTTTTACAATATTTTTCATCGATGCTCAGCTCCTATTAGTCATAACGTGATATTATCTAAGGTAAGGACTATATAAATAAGGCCTTTTTAATAAGGCCTTTATTCTATACATATTGGCTATCAAATATGTTATCCATTACTAAAAGAATTTTTAAATTCGGATGGACTGCGTTATGCCTGAGATTAGCGCTATCCACCAAACAAACAAACACTTTAGCTTTATAATATTAGATCTAGATTTACATAGATTATATTCCAAATATGCACTCAATAATTTCTATTGCTATGCAATGGTTAATTCGGTGTTCATTGATTAATATTTATTGCGTTATGTTAGCTTGAATATTTGAAATGAGCAATTATCTTTTGGCGTTACGAGTACTTCCCACTCGATTGTAATGTTTTGGCATGATTTTATCTCTATCTAACAATCACGAAATTTGACTTCGATGACTTATAATTAGCAGAGATTTTTCAACCTATGGTTCTTAAATCTTAAGCGTACATTGAGTGAATCTGCATGGTGGAGAATCAAGTAAATAAAATAAAATAGGGAGAAATGGACATGTCATCATTGTATTACCTACATAGATACAAAATAAAGGGAAAGAAGTATTCTGAGTCTGACAATGATTAAGAATTATTCTATAGAAATCCTAATATATTATAATAAAATATATAATAATCACTCCACAGCTCGTGCTTATTTGATGCAGTTTATGGCAAACGGATTGAGTTAGTTTATAAGTAAACCCAACCATGTCGAAATCTTAATGTAAGACCATCTATCGTCCGTTATCTTATCTACTATTATGATATGAATCAACTGCAAAGAAAACGCGAAGGTCTACAATGCACTATAAAAAAAATATTTCTACTGAAGTAAAATCTTTTCACAGTTTTTGCTGCATTTTTATGGTCACGCTTGCCCGGGAAGTACCATCACTCTTTATAAAGTCAATTAAAAAAAATGTACATGACTTTTGGGGATGTCAGATGGCCATGTCTACCCTCCTCTTTTCCCTTCAAATCCTTAATCGCGACCCATATTTTCCAATAAACCTATTCTGTCCAATTTCCCAGGTTGAAAACGCACTTGTGACACTCCGGATGTTGCGTGTATCTATGGGCGATGGGATCGCTTACCATCAGGTAAATCGTCTACTCATTTGTCTTCCTTTCCATAAAACAAAATCTTATCAATTTTTTAGCAAATATACTAAAAACATATCGTATGCATCTTCGCAGAAAGAAATTAGCGTATGCCATTCAAGGGCTAGTGAGGAAAAATATATATTACAGGTTTTCAGATATATAACATTTAGACACACACAAGAAGATATACAACATTTTTTGAGATAAATATTTTATTTTATTTGCTAACCCTATCGCCATCACACTTCACAAGATCAGTAGCTGTGATAATCTGAATATTTCTTAAAAATTCATAAAAACTAGCCTATATATCCATCTAGAAAGAATGTATACATACCTAGTCGTTTAACTCTTACCGATATGAAAGAGTTAATAAATAATTGGTAACGGTAACAAAATAAACTCAATTATCTACGTTAGAAGTATAGGAAGTTTGCATTTGCCAACCCTACAAACGGGCGACGTGCGCTATCTCAAATGGCTCGGCTCCATTGTTCTGCTTGCCCTACACACGGTACGTAGGTTCGATTGTCTGGCTGCTCACATTGTTGCAGCGGCATTAGTAAGACTTTGATTACAGGCTAGAAATAGTCTGACCTAAAATCGAGCCTCCTTCGTGCGTGCTCTTCGTTATCTGCGCACACAATGTCCTTTTTGCCGTCCGTCATTGTAACTGTTATTGGTTTTGCTCGACTATCGGGAACCAACTGGAAGCTTCCATCGTTCCCTATTGTAAGCACATGCTGGTTATTTGGTTTAAGTGCTGGAAACTGCGTAAAATAGATTATGGTCATCATTTGGTAAGTGAGGTGTCTGAAGACACATTAGACGCAGACTCAGTACCTGTACATCTGGCTTACCAACGACTTCTTGTAGCACTATGACTTAAAACTGTAAAGCTTATTATAGTTATAAAGTTGGATTTAAATTGTCGTAGATAATTTTGAAAAAAATTCGATTAAGAATACCGTTATACCAAGTTGTTATATAGCGTATAAATTCCTGAAATTAAGTAAATGGTTTTCTGGTTTAGCGAAATTTTAACTAAATATTCAGAATCAAGCTCAGATTGGATCTCAATGAATAAAATAAATACTAATATTATTCTGGTTAATGCTTTTGATAACTTTTCTGTTAGTAAGCAGCAAGACACTCTCGATTGGAACGATAGTTTTCAATAACAATATTAGATTCGAAACGGATTTTTTGGATTAGAAAAGATGCATTGTAATTTTTTAAGAGATTTTAAAGGGATAGGTTCTCTTGAAGCAAAACATTTCATAGTTACAAAATCGTAAGCTAAATCCCATAATTGCGACAGAACTTGTAGAGGACAGCATTGCACTTGTACTACGAATCTACATGTATTTGTGTTATTTTGAAAGTAACCATTGACATTTGAAGCTTGATTTGCATATACTGAATATGATAAGAAAAGCAAACTCGGCACTTTAATGACTGAGACCTTTACGAATTCCTACAGAGGTACCCTGTATGGTTATTAGTGATTGCATAGATTTTAGCTTCACAAAAACCGATTCATAAATAAAATCTGCTATTCACCTATATATACGCCTCCGTAGCCTAGTGGTATGGGCGCTTGCTTTACAAGCCGGAGGTCGCGGGTTCGAACCCCGCGGGGGGACAAC
>JAOCPS010812364.1:0-10132 GCA_025505425.1 Graphium colonna
AAGGTGTTCTTGACAACCAGGAGGGACTTTACATGATCATTGGAATAATGAATCATCTTAATTTACATGCAATCATTTGATTAGCCCATATTGTCTTGAAACAACAGAAAGTCCACGTGCACGTCCTTCTGCGGGATTCGAAACAACGACCGCTGGATTTTAAAGCCAAGGACTCAAACATATATTCAAAATTAAAAAATAATATGTCAAAATGGTAATCTTTCAAATACAGTGTAAACTCTATATAACGACACTAAAAGGACTATACATTTTATGGCGTTATGCAGTTGTCGTTAAATGGAAATAATGTATCATTGTATGGAAAGCTATCTTAACCAACCAAAGCCATGTCTATTCGACGCTTTAGGGAGTTTGTCGTTAAATCGAGTGACGTTACAATGGAGCTTACTGTATTTTGATCTTTTATTGGTGGCAATTTTATAAAAATTATGTCGAAATTATATAAATTATCAAACACAATCGTATATATATTTTGTAACAAAAATTTGTTACAAAATATATATACGATTTAAACTTGTAAAATTGTAAGTAAGTTTATTATTATGTACTGTAACTTTAATTTTTTTAGCAATGCTACAAACCTTAGTGGTTTCTAAATGCTATCTGTATGTTACATGTAATATAAGTTTACCCAATAAAGAGAAAAAAAAATACATTCCATTCTCAAAAAGAAAATTACTGGAAAATTAGCATTTTCACTTCATTAAATTTATCACAACAATCACTATTGTAAAACATCACCTACATTATAGTCGCTAAATATTTGTTACTAAATTATAACTTACAAAAATTGGACATATTTTTAATACTCTTATCTGAAATTAGATCCATAAGGAGAGAAATTATTCAAGATCTTGAAATGTGCTTAAACAGAATATATAAAATTTTTAACAGTCCGCCTATGTACAATATTTATGCAGAAGAAAAAATAAACAAATTAATAAAACAGCGAAACCGTCTTCTAACGCCTTAGAAGCTCAGCCAATTTTGAAATTCTCCCACTGCTGGGAGAGCCGGCCTCCTTTAGAACGAGTATAGTAAACCACATGGCACCAGTCCACCAGTGCGGATTGGAATTCACATATAATAGAAATATTATTTCTTCGATAGGCAGACTTCCTCGCGATGTATTCATTCGCCGCCGAATATGTGGTGAATCAGCACTTAAAATTGCAATTAGAAGATGTTAATTTCGATGGCGTCAGTACCGGTGATCGAACTCAGGTTCACCTCAAGTAAGCAAAATTGAAGGCGAACGCCCAGACACTGAGATACCACAGCATTTTTTCAGTTATTTTTTTTTTTAAAAACAAACGGTTGGACCAATTTTGACAAGATAATGTTGTTGTGTTTGTAAATGTCAAAAGTGATAACCACAGAGAACAAAATGACATTATGTCAACTATCTAAATGGCAATAGTGATACAACTTACGATATGCATTCTTATAATTTAACATAACTTTGTGGTCGTACGATTGTTCAAAGATAATTTATTTTTATGTATGGCCAATTTTAAATAAAATATTGTTGCTACATATCAATATCTAGTGTCTTATTTAAATATACGGAGTGTTATTCTGATAATAAAGACATATCTTAGCTAACTTTATTCAAACAATTTTATTTATTTTTGAAGCATATCATATAATGTCCAATTTGTTTCTCAATTCGCATGTGTTTTATAACGATCAGCATCTTCATTTCGTCCCATATTCTCTCAAGCGGGACGAAGGGCTTATAGCAGGGACTTTTGTGCATCGCAGTCCCGCGCTGTGGTTTCCAGGTCCTGCCAACTGCGCTCAATTCCGGCAGCCTCCTATTTCACAGACCTCCTCCATATTATTCGTGGTCTGTCTGCTCTTAGATATATCTCTTGGAGATACAAAAATCTTATGGTTTATTTTAAACCCGGACATTTTAACATTCTCTCGCATTCAATGTTTTTGCAACCCACAATTCAACAAAACTGATCTAAAGCATAATTTCATCGATGAACTGAGCTGAGCCGAGCCGATATTAGCTCAGCTCCAGTATAACCGAACGAAAGAAGTGATCTATATTAAAAAACAGATGCTAAAGTTTATTTAACAATAGAAACACGTAACACACAAGAAAAACATACAGCAATCATTTCATAGCGTACAATTAATATCACATAACTTTCAAAACAAGTCGTAGAAGAAATCTAGGCCTTGTCCCAACTCCCATATCGCTACACCGGTCCCAAGTTCCCGTGCCAGGTCCAATCTTTTCTGTATTGAGTACAATGTGGGATAGAAAATCTTCTTTGGGCCTTGCGAAGTCCTACAACAGATAAAAAACCAAAAATTTTACATTTTACAATATCTATATAAAAAATGCGCCAAATATTACGTGTGTTTGGGCTTCAAAATGGACGGAAGTTGTCAATTCGACTGTATGTTATTTATTTTGTATGTGTTTTCAGAATTCTCCGCTATTTATGAACCGATTTTCAAAATTCTACTTTATTTGACAGTATATAGTCATGAGACGATTCCCTACATATACATACATATTCGTGAAAATCAGTCCAACATTTTTTTTAATCAAAATAAATTAAAAATTTAATTCACGAATGTCCACTACAAATGAGTTTGAAATCGGTTTCGCCATTTTTTTGGTAAATAATTATTTTATTTATGTTTGTATTTGGCAGAATTAAAATATTCGTATATTGGTACCTGAACCTATGGTACGCAAAAATAATATAGCTCGGCAAAACGTTAAGTTTTAGACCGAATACAGTGTAAACTCCATGTAACGTCAATCGGTTTAACGACAAACTCCATAAAGCGTCGACATCGCATAGCTTTGATTGGTTTAGCTTGCTGTCCATATGACGCCATAAAATGTACAGTGCCTTTAGTGTGGTTATATAGAGTACACATTGTATTTGTAATCGGTCGAATCCATATTCGGTGCATTTGGAATCGATACTAAAAAAATACAATATGCTGCCGGCCAACATTTTGAGGCCACTTGTAAAAATCTTTAAAATCAACAAAATATGTCAAAAATCCTTATGATAAACAGTTAATTTGAACACCTGCGTATACTATGGACAATTAAGTATTTCTAGACGTCATTATTTTTTTAGTTATCTTCGTATTTCGTCTTTTGTTTGAAAACATCGATTGTCGCCGCGAACGGAAAGAGCGATAAAGTCATTGCAATGTTTTTATGACCTGCCCATTATTAATTATTTAGGCTTTGTTTCGTGTTAGCCGCATTTTAGGGTATTTTAACTCCCTAAAACAGCATGAACACTTAAGTTTTCATTGAATTAATCTTTCTTTATCTGGTTAGTCTGAGCATGTCTTTGTTACAGTGAAGACATCTCAAAATGGGAAAAATATGCCCAATAAGCAGTGAAACACGTGCTATCATCGTTGTTTTACATAAGGCAAGTCTGAACTGAATCTTCCCGGTCAGGAAGGCCGAAAGCTACCACTTCTGGCGTGGATAACTTCAACGTTGTAACCAGCAAACGGATTAGACGTCTAACAGCACCAGAAATCCGCGTTGAAGTGAATAAATCCCGGTCCACATTGTGTCATTGAAAACAGTAAAAAAAATGCTGATGGACGCCAATTTATTCGGTCGTGTAGCCATCCGAAAACCCCTTTCAAGACCACAAAACAAAAAGGAACAAATGCACTGGGCACTTACCCAGCGAGAATGGAGTGAAAAAGACTTCAGGACAGATGAATCCAAATTTGAAGTGTTTGGAAGTAAAAGGCGGGTTTTTGTCCGGCGGAGTGCCGAGAAAAAAATTAAGCCAAATTGTGTGGTGCAACCAGGGAACCATGGCGGTGGTTCCGTTAGGTTGTGGGGATATTTTTGGAGCCATGGAACCGGAGATTGTTTACGAGTCAACGGCATTATGAAAAAGGAGCATTACAAACAAATATTACAGCGAAAGGCTGTACCCGAAGCCATCTCATCTGACCATCTCCAATTATTCTCAGTCCCGAATAATTGGAGATGATTTTTATTTCCAACAAGACAACGATCCTAAAGACAGTTCCGAATTATGTCGGGGTTATTTAGAAAGTGAAGAAACCGAAGGTGTGTTAAAAATCGATCTGGCCCCTCAGAGCCCAGGACCTAATCCCATAGAACTTTTGTGGGAAGAGTTGGATGGAAATATGCGCAGTTGTTGTCCCTCCTCGCAAGAAGATGTAAAGGGCATTGTAAGAAAGCTGGAACAGTATCTCAAAAGAAAAAATCAACAAATTGATTTCGCGCATGCTTGTCAATAAAGTTATCCGGTGTAAAAGAGGGTTTTTTTTGACAAAAATCAGTTTGACGTGTAAACGGATTTTTTAAGTTAAATTGTAAATATTTTAAATGTTTATGGTGATTTTATTAATGTATATGCATTGTAAAATAAATATATAAATGTTAATTCAATCTCATGCATTTCATTTTGAGTTTCATATTATTTTTCAGCTTTCATGTTGGTGGTCTCAAACTTTTGGCCGACAGTTTTTAACTTATTCTTCCTGATTGTTCTTGATAATGGAAACTAACAGCTTACAAATGTAAAAAAAATCAACTCGAACAGCTTACAATGAATCTACAATTGATGAAAAAACTATTAGCTATCATAGTTAGCATACATTGCAATTTTTTTAAACATTTTTAATTAAATGTATATTTATTACTCTATTGACTTTGAAATGAAGCTCTCGACACGCGAAGTCTTCAAATCTCTTTGTAAAGAAAATACACCACACCTTACCGATAACATGGTTTATGCATTAACAAAAACGGTACCGCACAAAAGAGTTGCCAATATTTTTATGAATAAATTATAGTGTTTTTTAAGAACATGAGTTTACTATGCCAAATATCGCATATTTTTTGTAAGGTATATTTATTTTTATTTTATTATTATATTTAATATATTATTTTAAAATAAAATGGTAAAATTTTTATCAAATTATACTCTAAAAATATGCAATTTGAAAAAATAGGCATATGTCACATTTTTAATCATTATTTTTATTAAGAGTCTATGTTTTATATATTTAAAATATAACTACATTTCATAATTATAACTGCCTCTGTGGCCTAGTGGAATAAAGCCTTATTTTTTAACAAACCTTAGGTTGTGGGTTCAAATGTGGGGAATAATTTTTTTTTGTATCGGGCACATTGGGTTTGACTCCATACATTTTATTAAAACGACTATAAGCACATAAGTTTGTGGATTTGTTTAAATATAACTATGTATGATATAGATCTTCACCAATTTTCGTAACATTCGGTGCTGAAACCGTGGAGTACGAGCACGGACGTACAGACATGGCGAAACTATAAAGGTTCCTAGTGGATTACAGAACCCTAAAAAAGAGTCATCTAATTTGTTGTAGAAATGAAAAAGTTAAGATTTTCTTAAATTCATTGAAAACCTTAGTGTAAAATATGGATAGCATTATCAAGATTTCAATGTTTAAATAAATATGTGCACATCAATTTACATTAATTGATATATGGTCACGGTCACTTGCAAATCTGTATGTTAATATTTTGAAGCAGGGATTCCCGCTCTTTCAGATGGTATTGTTATTTTTTTTTGGGGGCACTAGATTTTTTTAAAAAAAGTTTGGGAACCACTGTTTTAAAGAATAACTGTGATTTCCTTCTTTAACATCTATAATTAATTAACATGGTATTACAATTTACTTACCTAACTTCAATATAATTTTCTGCAGTTTTATTGTTATATGTGACAAGCTGATTACTTTTAGCATTTTTTAGCAATTCAATATATTCTGTACCAACTATTGGCCCCCCTCCATTAACTGTATAAGAATTTCCATAGAAATTCAATCCTAGTAATATTTTGGCCCTTTTCTCAGGATTCTTGTCATTATTAATTAATTTCTCAACACAAAATTGCATCCAAGGTAAAGGTGCATTAGGACCTGAAAATTTTTAATAGTACAATATAAACATGATTTTCTACATTTAATAATAGTGTTTAAATTAATTTATATTTCAGCACTTCAAGAAAAAGAAGTGAAATCTTATTAGAATCAATTCTGTGTGTTGTGACCAATGATACAGATATGTTCATTGGTCACAACTAACTTTCCTTAAAAGATAATTACATTTCATAAATATTCTTTGTTTTCTATTGTTTTTTTATAGAAATTGCTTATAATAAATTTATAAAATATGTCCTACATACAAACATTAGCAAATTACAATTATATTGTATTTATAAATATTGTATCACAGTTGCATAGATTACCTGGATTTTGCGGATTGGAAAAATCATATGTCATCACCGAAATTGCTTCTACATATGGATAGATTTCATTAAATGCTTCAATGAAAAACTCATCACTAGGGTGTCCACGAAGTGGTGGATAAACTAAAATCAACTTCAAATCTTCTTTGCTCATTTCTAATCCTAAAATTATAAAGTTAGCAGTGAGAATAAATGTGTGATAGAGATAGATATTTAGCTTCAGACAAAATTAATTGTTTTTACCATGACATTAACCATTTACTCAACCCGGCATCTTATATAATCAACAGTCAATTGGTTCATACCAGGAGCCAGTATACCAACCCTTACTGCCTTAAGCCTTGGCTAACTATTTAGCTTGGCAAAATGATTTTATTTTAATGTAATTAATAAAAAAAATGCACTTGAATATTATCATTTTAGACAGAGTATTGACAGCATGTACACTATTAATACTAATAAAAATAATAGATAAAATTATGGGACAAATAAATATTTCTATAACATTAATATTACTATAAAGATACACACCAAAAGTTTGGATGAACTTCACTGTTTTATCAACATATTTTCCGACTTGAGAGAACAGTTCTAAAACTACTCCATCAAACTTCCACTGCTTACAAGCTTTTTTTAATTCATTAATTAAAGCTACTTGTTCTGTTTGAGCAGTTGGCTCCATAAAGAAAGCTTTTAAATCAGATGGTTGCCAATTTTCAAACAGCAGCCTTGGAACCACTGTAATTTAAAAAATTGTTAATAATCATTGTAAAAAACTAAGTGCTTTACCATGCCACCAAACTAATCTAAGTAATAATTTTGTTACAAGAATGTAAGGTTTATTATATAAAATAATATTAATACAAACTTTTTAAGTCACTCTGAGTTCCCTTTTGTTTTACAGATTTCACCCAGGCATGATCCACATCATGCAAACCGGTCAAAACATAAGATTTGGGAGATTGTCTTCGTATTTGCAGCCATACTGGTGAGATAAAATTGAACTTGGGACCCCAAGTCTTAGCAACATCATATCCTTTGCTGTTCCACTACAACAGAAATTCAAGAAACATTTTTTCTTTAAAAGGATTATTTTAATATGTTTATACAGTTAAAAGTTTGTGACACCGCTTTCTGATAATATTACATACAATTTTATTTTTAAGCAAAGATAATTAGGGAAAAGAAACCAGGCACGAGTTTTTTTACTTGAAAAATAATAAAAAAAAAATCTAGTTCTTGACCTTAATAACTTTTCCTAAACTAATAACAACTTGTTGCATTAACTTACTGGTGTCACATAGCCCAAGACCGTATTTTCAAAGTTCCTTAATGAAACATCTTGATGGTAAGTAGCATGATATTTAATTATATCTTTCACACTGGGGGTCTCGACCACCAATTTACGTTGTAAAACGTTATTTTTTCTTGCACCTTCTTGTGGTTTCACACCTTTTTGACCCTTTTTATCAGTAGGGGGTGATAAAGTGGCGAAACAATATTGATATAAAAGTGCTAATTGTATAAAAGTAATGGCAAACTTCATTTTCATAACTTTTTTTCTACTTACTTACTATTAAATATTTAAGTACAAACTATACTCGTTGACTAAATAAATAATTTTGTTTCATTAAATCAGAATCGGTAACGAATCACATCATCACAACAGCAACTTTGACGTTTGATGTTATTGCCGGCCACCGGCTTGATTGATAGCCATATGAAAAAATCAAATGTTGTCCATCTGCAAAACCTTATATTTCAAATTTTTAACTATAAGTTTAGTGTTTTATATAATTGATGGGCATTATCCGTTATTTATAATTTAATTGGAAAAGCGTCAAGAAAATGACTACAAAATACACAATTTGTGAAAATATTTAAACTCTAAGACTATAAAATTACAATAATTTCTTCAAATAAGAAATTATTGTACTTTTATAAATATAATACAAAACAAAAATATTGTGTGGTAGAACTAAATTATATCTAAATCTTAACTATATAAATATAAAACCTTTACAATCAAAGTATTATTTTATAACATAGGCATATAAATCTCGTTTAGATTTTAATTTCGATCATGCAGAATATAACGTATGTGAAACTTATTTAGGACAACACCACCTTTAACTCTAAGCAGATCTTAGTTTGTTCTTTGCAATATTTCGTGTACTTGGCTTTAATAGTACCTATTAAGCCTGGTGCACAAGTATTCCGAAATCGGAATCCTGTCCGCTAGCATAAAAAAAATACTACGAAACGCACCCGTCCCGTTGCTTTCCGGATAACAGGATATATTTTGTATGCAATCCCTTCCGCTTTTTAAATTCCTGTTCTGAAAAGAACCGTGTTTGGCCGACCTTATAAATGATCTCCAACCCATGGATTGTGAACGTGGTCAAATCATCACACACACATTAAGTTTAAGGTGGTAGGGCATACATCATTTTACAGCTTTTGCTACACTTCTGCGGCCACTATTGCCTGGATAAGTACCACCATCCTTTACACGGCATAAAATAAAGTATGCATGACCTTTGGGATTGTCGGATGGCCATTCCAACCCTTTTCTTTTCCCGCTCCCTTTTCTACCAAATCCTTAATCCTGACCTAATTCTATCCCCTTAAACCCCATCTATCCAATTTCCCAAGTTGGCAATGCACTCGTGACTATCTGGGCGTTATGTGTTTCTGGGTTACGGGCTCGCTTAACATCAGGTGAACCGTCTGCTCGTGTGTCTTCCTTTCCATAAAAAAAAGCTCAGAAGCAACCAATTATTAATTCATGAAACAATAAATGAAATTATAATGGTTGCTATTTTTCCTCATGGACATAAAATTTATGCCACATATTGTTAGAAAGAAATCCTTTAAAAGTTTAGACGGGATTATTAATACTACTACTTGTACTGTATTACTGTGTTATTTAAATCATATTTACCTAAAAAAATAACCCATCATTCGTACTATCCTAATTTAACCTGACACGTATACAAGCGAGAAAGTTAAATTCTCTCAATTTACGTAAACATAATAATAAAGTCGAATCTAGCAATTGTGGTCAGCTAAACATAACTTTTAACTCTTTTTATTCATAAATAGTGGTTATTTCCGTTGATCTAACTATTGTTAATTCCATAAAAGTAGCAAAAACCATATTTTCTAAAACACGAAAAACGTTGAAAATTTTGAGCGCGTTTATATGTACCTACCGTGACAATTTTTCCTCAGAAAGTTAAAAACCTGGTAAAGAATTTGACTACCATAAAACCAGACACCATACTCCATGGCATTCAATGTGCAGTGCAGAACCATCATGGAGAACTGCTCCAGGACTGGACTACCAATGCTTAATATCAAAATAGAAAAAAAAGAACGACTGCGACTATTCTTCCCCTATGATCTGGTCATGATGGAGAGGCATGAAAGAAAGATTTATAAATGAAGACTTCTTATAAATCTTTCACAACAAAGTAACCGACAAATTCATAATACAAAAAAAATTAATCTTGAATTAACATTCATTCATCATGACTCAACCATTTAATACTAGTAGACTTAGCCACTCGATGCCAAGGTTTAAATAAAAGTAATACGTTGTATAAAATACGAAGGGAAATATTTTTTTTATGGAAAGGAAGACAAATGAGCAGACGGTTCACCTTATGGTAAGTGATCCCGTCGGCCATGGACTCACACAAAATCCGGAGAGTTGCGAGTGTTTTGTCAACCTGGGAAATTGGATACAATAGGTTTATTGGATAGGATAGGTCAGGATTAAGGATTTGGAGGGGATAGAGTGGGAAAAGAAAAGGGTATCAGAT
>JAOCPS010812584.1:0-10131 GCA_025505425.1 Graphium colonna
ATTTATTTTCTCCGCCCTCATATATATATATATATATGTGTGTTTATATATATATATATATATATATATATGTGTGTGTATATATGTATATATATATATATATATATGTGTGTGTATATATGTATATATATATATGTATGCGTTCATGTAAATATACATGAATGCCTAGAGCAATAGACAAGTGCACACTAACTTATTGTTAAACCCTCATTGTAACAAACACTTGCAGTCGAAGAACAAGTTTAGGTTTAACCTGACTCGTGGACTTCCCTTCATTATGGGGCAATAGCTGTTACTAGTTGATTAGAAAATCAGCCAAGAATATTCATCTCAAAATCAAATTGATTTGAAAGAAATACAGATATTAATGACCATGGATTTATGGATTCAAAGGACTGATTGGCACAGTTGCTAAGGCCTTGGCTTTAGCGCGACGTCTCGTGAAATCGATTCCCACCAACAATTATTGGTATGGCCTACAGATAATTATTTCGGATTTGGGTGTTTGTGTTTGTGGAATTTATGTATGTAAATAGAGCTTATAGCAAGGACAGCATATTAAAATGTAGGGGAGGGTCTATAGATTGTTGAATTAGTAATTCAGATTCAAAATATTTTAGGCGCCATTTTTGTTATTAAATCCTACGCCATCTTTTGGCATTCGTGCAAAACTTAGTCAACAAGTCTGTGCGTGAATCGTGTAATGGCGCCGTTATTGTACGAAACATATGGAAAGTATGCAAGTAACCTGGCTTCAACACACACAGTCTTGGTTAGGTTTTAAATTTAGTTCCATATTAATTAGGAAAACGTACTTCAAAAAAGCTAAAACGAAGAACAAATACAAAAGTAATATGTAGATATTATTATTATTCTGAACATCCTTCCAAAATGGTCTTAACATTTTGAGATTTGGTACTGTTTAATTTTTATTTAAATTACAATAAAAGCCTTGGCAACGGTAACTCAGTGTCCGCGCTTTGCCTTCAATTCTATTTAATCGAGGCTTACCTGAGTTCAAACCCCGGTGCCGGCACCAACGAAATTGTACATTTATTAATAGCAATTTTACTACGTGCTCAACAGTGAAGAAAGACATTGCAATGAAAGCTACATATCTAAAAAATCACTTTTCTATGATATGTGAAGTCCGGCAATCTGCATTAGGGCCGTGTGGTGGATTATGCCTAAAACAGAAGTCCTTTACCGAACACATAAAAAATAGTAACACTTTATTTTACCTTATATTTTATGGTTCAAAATTCTAGAAAGTCCTAATAAATACGTTTACGTACCGTAGAACTTATTTCGTTACATTATCAAGTGAATTCTACAAACGGCGTAAAAAATCGGCTGGTACGCTGGTTTTTAAACGCGATGGTATGTAGATTTCATGTTGCATTTGGCCAGGCGCGTACTGCGGCAAAACATCGCAGGGTAAGATGCCACTTGAAGTAGTCCGTCACAAATGCCAATTAAATATGACTGCATTTGCATTTGGGACTTCGCCGACCGCCGTTTTACCGCAGTGCGTGCCCAGCTTTAGATGCATTAGCTTAATTTTGACAGCTTATTGTTAATTTAACGGCTAATTTCATTTAATTAGCTCGTTGACCTTTGGAGCAGTTGCTAAGCCTTTGGCTTCAGCGTCACGGGTCGTGTGTTCGATATTCACCCGGATCTGGGTTGCAACACATACCATAGAGTTTATAGTAAGGGCAGCGTTTTTGTAAAAAAGTGTTAAAGTTATTATTTTCAAAGTAAACCGATTTCAAATACCGCAGATGTAATGTTTCGTAAACCAAAATTTTCAGTATTTACATTTAAAAAAATCCTCAAGCTTTTATTACTACATTCACAATACCAATAGTTTCAGGAACAAAATCTAATAAAACAATGTGAAAGACGTAAAATAAAACCAGTCGATATTTTTCATTAAGTTTTATTCATAAATCTTGAATGTCTTCTGGCCTTTGACATATTTTAAAGATTCTTCCCTATATCGTTTCAAATTATTACGGGATCATTTATTGTCAAAGAAAATTAAAGATTATCATAAATAGATACTGTGTAGCCAATACAACAAAAGTACTGTAAGTAAATTTGTGACAAAATAACTCAGTTCTGTAACGGTTGGAGACCAATTCTCCAATTCTCTGATAAGGAGTCAGATTCTATTAGGCAGTTAGCAATTTTTTTTTTATTTGGACAACGTGAAATAACTTTAACTGACAAACTTCACTTTTCGTCGCACAAAACAAAAAAACAAGATTAAATGTCGCTACACATAAACACAAAGATATTGAGCGCGCGTAACAATATAACCTTTAAGATATTGCGGATTTTTGTGCTAATAATAAACCCAATGTTACTAACATTATAATTTATAAATGCAGAAGTTTGTATATTTGGATGTTTCTCTATCCCGTAGAAATGGATGAATTGATTGCGACGTAACTTGATAAAGATAACATACGGATTTTTAGCCGGATTAACATATAGGACATATTTTGGACAGATAAAAAATACGCAGGTAAAATTGCGACAAGCAGCAGGTATTTAAAACAAATATTTTTTGATTTTTATCAGACTATTGGAAAATTGACGTCTAAATGAAAAACTCACTTTCTCTAATTTTCCTTGACCTTATATAACAAAATCAACTGAAAAATAATTTCTTTTCTCCTACATCAAATCTTATGCACATTTGAGATAATATAATTAATTAAATCTTACGCACACTAGCAACTATTTACAAAGCTTTGTCTTACTTAAAAATAAACGTTTCAAATTGCTACACTTAAGTATTCTCGACTCAAAGAATTTTTCATTAAATCGTTTTTTCAGTGATATCGAAATGGCTTTCGTTCACAACTCATAAATTTCTTAGAAAAATATCGCTTTATGGTTGCAAAATCAATTCAATATCATTAATACAAGGTACGTAAAACAAATATCAAGTGTCAATCAAATGTCACAATTCGCGCCAAAAATGTCACAAATACGCGCCAAAAATGTATGTACGTCTTGTCACATAGTGGACGTTCAACATCTCATACCAAAAAAAAATTTATAGAAACTTTTAATATCACTTCATATTTTACTACCCAAATTTATACACTCTTTAGCTTGTTGTTTTCTAACATTACAACCCATCCTTGAAGTGATCTAAATGATCATTCGCATTTAAAAAAATGCAAAGATTTAGCAATATATGTGTAATTATGTCCTGTAGCGAGTGACATATTACATATCGACGAGTCCTATGTATAAGGGCTGAACTAACATTTTTTTTAGGATTTTGGCTTTTTATGGGAAATTTATCTCATTAATGTACAAAAGAATATACATAAAAGTAAAAACAAACAACATGTACGTACGTAAAGAGGCCAACGTAAATTAAAACAATAACTAAAATATATACATATTAAACACTATGGTTTAAATAAGGGGGATAGTTATTTTGATAAGCGTTCAAAGTTTTGTAAACTTTGGTTTAAACAACATGAGAGATTTGAATTTTCGGGACTTCTACTGCAAATTTTTAATCTAGTATTTTGGCCCTTGTACATAACACCCATCGATTCAGGTAATTGTATTCTGTAGTGAGTGATAGTACATTATGAAAAAGCACACTTATTTGCGACTTGTTGTATTTAATTTATGTTAACAATCGCTCAGAGTGAGTTCCTTTTATTATTTATAATATTTAAGTTAATATAAGACATTAACATTTACTGTTTGAAATGCTATACTACTTAGTAGGTCCTTGCGAAATTGACATTAACAAAAAAGTTAAAACGAATTACTTATAAACTCTCTTATATCCTAATTTCTGATGCTACGCGAACTTATATAATAGTGGGAGACTTAGACAGTATTGACAATACGCAAAACATATTTGAAAATTTGCGATATTCATTCTTCCTGGCACACCGAGCCAGTTAAGGAAAATTCAATAAACTTCTTAAATTTTTGGACAAATCTTTAGAGGTCTAACTTAACTTTTACGTAACACTTTTTACATACATAGAAAAAAATTATATTATTATTCCGAGAGCATTCCAATGCAACCATTGTTTTGTGCCTATACTCTATAAATAGTTCTTATTATATAGCCAATTGAAACATATTTGAGACATTAATAATTTAGTGACAAACGGACAGTTTGTCTCATGTATATTTTGCACAAAGTATTCGTTATCACCTTACGTACTAAACGCGCCCAAATTCGTGAGCTCCATTTTGCTAAAACACTCATACTATCGTTTAAGAATTTGGTAAAGGCTTCAGCGGCCCCAGGCTTAAAAGTCCATCAGCGCCAAGCGCTTGCAAACTACTAGTCATACCATTCTGCACATTATGCACCGATATTACTGGTATTCCGAAACAACCATTGGCCTGCTCCCTATTCGCCAACGGGATAAAACTATATATGCCTAAATTGCTCAACCGTTTAAGGTTGTCCTCTTGTGATAAGTCCACAACGGGCAAACCCAACTCTCTGTTGGGACCCGTAACATTGTGAAAGACCCTTTTATGATGCTGCAACTGCAGTGATTTCGGATAGGACGCTGGGCATTCGTCGCATTTAAACAATGGTATCTTACTTTGCGGATGAGCATTAGACATGTGGACAGATAACGAAGCAGAGTTCATAAACATTTTCTTGCATATCTTGCACGAAAGCATGCCACCACCTATCTTCGCTTCAGGTATTGAGAAGTTACTCGATCTTGATGAGTGTTTTATACTGACACCGGCACCGAGATTTGGTAAGTTAGGAAGTGGGCGTGGCGGAGACGGTGTACGGCTCTTTTGCTTCTGCTTGACGCTGATACCTCTGGATGCTAGAACGTTAGCCATAGCACTGGCCTCTTTGTTTACTGTGACATTCTTCTTAGTTATTGAAATCTGGTTGCCAATGTTCAACTTGTCCTTAGCCCCCTGCACGCTCTGGATCATCGGTAGACCGTCCCGTTGCTTCTGCATGGTCATCACGTGGCAGTCTTCGTTGTCGTGCTTGCCGGGAAGCAGCATGTCAGGCCGTCGCTTTTGAGACGGCGCACCGCCTACCATCGACCCCGGTCTTTTCAGCGGCATCCGAGGTCCTGGTTTAGCACCACCCCTAACTTGGCCATGCACTTGTATCCCAGGTCGTATGGACGGTCTTGCACCCCTAAGATTAGTGGGCATCCTCGGCCGAGAGCCAGTTACGTTGGCACCGGCAGCCATCCTAATCTGCTGGGGCGCGTTTATCTGTCCCGGGACCCCTGTTGGTTGTGCTGGAGACATATCCGGCCCGTGTGGGGAGTGTCCCATAGGATGTCCGGGCGCCAACGGTTGATTTGGATTCAAAGGCTGCCCTGGTCCGCCGGGCATCTGTCCTGGAGGGAATGTTTGTACATTTTGTATCCTTATTCCGCTCGTTGACTGTTTCATTGCACTTGGGCTCGGTGCTGATGCGTATACTTGACTAGGCGATGAGCCAGGCGGACCCATGGGGACGGGTTGTTGATTGTGCATACCAGGAGCACTTTGGCCATAAACTGATTGCTGCATGCTTTGAAGAGGGGATGTTGTCGTGTATGGGGAAGAGGCACTGGAATACATGTTTGGCGGAATTGCTCCTGGATAGACAGACTTCGACATGGGTGACGGGTATTGACCGTAACTGGGTTGACTGTAACTTGATCCTGGATATTGACTTGGCATGGTCTGTCCGGGCGACGGATACATTGGCGGAGGTTGCGGGTACCCTGTTTGGCTGTTAGAAGATGGTGGATATGAATTGTAAGACTGCGGCGGAACCATTACTCCTCCCGCCCCAGGATAGGCTTGAATATTTATCATTACATTTTGTTGATGTGTGAAACCTGAACTGGTGCTGCTTCCAATTGTAGATAGCTTGCCCACTTGTTCCGCTAATTGTTTTACTGGTAACAAGCTAGATAGAATATTCGATGTTGGATTATAAGGTAAAAGCGTAGATGAAGAAGGAGTCACGAGACTATTTGAATGACCTGTTAGCCTCCTGTGTTCTTCGAGTAGCGATATATCGGTAAACCTAGTATTACACACTTCGCACGAATGTTGCGGCCCTAACGTGTCCAGAGATACATATTCACTCGCATCAGACAACATTGACATGTTCTCTTTTTTTGTAGAAGATGATAGAAGACTTTCGAATATTTCATCGGCGCTCTTCTCCAATACGTCTATAGCCGGTTTTGAATCAGGGGCGTTCCAATTGAAATTGTGTTGCTTTTCCGTTGAGGGTGTGGAAGAGAGTCTAGAAGTGGGAAGTGGGGCAGAGTTATAACTTGACTGCACAGAACTTGGGTAAGATGATGGGGGGATCGTCGTTGGATAAGGTGGAGGCAAGGTCGTTGTTTTTTCCGTTTTCGGAAGTATTGGCTTTACATCGGGAGCTGGTGTTGATGATACTACGCAACAATCGTCATCTTCGTCGTTTGAGTCACCATTTATTTCAATTATAGTTACAATTTCCTCTGTCTTAGTTACGGGAAGAAGAGGGGTAGTCGGTGTTTGAGATATACTTGAATTCGGTTGTAAATTTGAAGGCGGCGCAGGCGCGTCTGGTTCCGTTTTGACCTTGGCTATTATTGGCGTTGGGGCTCTATCTTGTGGAACTGGCGAAGATCGTTCAGATTTGATGTGTCCAGTAAATAAAGGAACGTTAGAAGTTTGTGACTCCGTGTTACCCGGTTCTGGTATTTCCTTTTTGATAACAACATTCTCAGGGTTCACATCAGGAGACTCCCTCCTTTCCGGCGTTTTATTCTGCTTTTCGATTACTGGCGATGGGGGCTTAGGTGGCGATGGAGGCTTAGGTGGCGATTCTTGGGCTTTTGCGGGTGGGTTGCTTGCACCTCTTTTTGGTGTCTTTTTCACCGATGGCCTTCTTGATGGTTTAACTGGTTCGGGTGCTTCTGCAGTTTTCACTTTGGAGGGTTCCTTAGTGGGTGGTTTTGTGTGCGGCTCATTTGCCGTAGCTTTAACTTGATTCTTGGCAGTCGAACTTTCTCTTCGTGTTGTTCTACTTGCTGGGCCTGCTCGCTTTACGGTGCTAACAGGCTCAGTTTTAACTTTTTTACCAAGTAGTACTTTATCCTTCGCATTTTTGTTATTCTTTCCACTTTCACTATTACTGGAACTACGACGACTGTTATTAATGTATGGTTGTTCTTCCTCCGATTCCTGGTCTTCCTCTTCTTGATTCTTATCTTCACCAGATTCATCGTCATTTCGGTTATCTTCGTTATCACTGCCTTCATCCTCATCGTCAGAAGCTTTGAAATCTTTTAAACCGTTAATAACTTTAAATGTATTGCCTCCTTTTTTACCGTCTGACTTAAGTTTGAGCTTGATACCGCCGAGCTTCCCCAACTTTTGCATTAAGTCGCCATCATTATGATGGTCCGCGTCATCGGTCTTCTCTTTTTTAATAGGCGTAGAATTCTTCTTTATTGTGAAACCTAAACCACTTAATTTATTTAAAGCCGCATCGGAGCTTTTGTTGGTGTCATTTGCTTTTTTTATAGATATCCCAGTTTTCTTTAGGATCTGAGATATGTCGACTTTTTGCGGCGCTTTCTTCGCATTTGGCTTAGGCGGCGGCTGGAGTGCCTCTTCATCTGACCAGTTTTCATCCCCGGACTGAGCCGTGTCTTCTCCGTCTGACGGCAGCTTATCTAGTACCACGGAGGGCAGTGATACGTGTTGGTGTAATAAATGATTCTCTAAGTCCTCCCAATATTCAAAATTCTCTTCGCAAGTGTAACAACGATACTCTTCTTCTTCTTTTTTGGGTGTTTTTAAGATAGCACCAGCTGACTGAAGCTTTTTTAATAGAGCCGCAAAATCATTATTTACTGGTTTCTCATATTCCTCTTCCTCTCCCTCTTTCACACTATTGTTATCTACTTGGTAATGGTCTTCCTCTTCTTCTCTCTCTTCCTCGCTATTGTTATCTACGCGATCCTGGCCTTCCTCTTCTTCTCTCTCTTCCTCGCTATTGTTATCTACGCGATCCTGGTCTTCCTCGCCATCTGAAACAGCCAGAATAGTCATGTTACTAACAATTATTTTATTTAATTACCTTATGTTATTACTCTGCGGCTCTCAACATTTAATTTAAAATAGTCTCGTAAAACATTGTCTTTAAGACACCCTTTAAAATTATAATTCTCGGTCCTATCCACTGATACCTGTTATAAATTTTATTTAAAAACATAGCTTGGTTTGCTTTTATTATATTATTATTTTATATGGAAAGAAGCAAACGAGCATACGGCTCACCTGATGGCCATGACGGTGGTGGTTCATGGACGGTGGTGATCGTAAGCGATCCCTTCCTCATTAGATAACTCCCGCAAAATCAGTGCTACAAAACGGTTACCGGCTTTTAAAGTCGACAATCTCTAAGTCAGTCCGTAAATACCGCTGGCAACATTGATTCCATGGAGGTATCGCGTGTATAAGAAACGATGAGACGACGTAATCACACAGCGGTAAACGACAGCGGCAACGATGGTATTTGGTGGTCTGTTACGTTGTACGATGAACGAACTCTCTAGCAGATATTGCATTGTAGATTCGGTATAGAATGTCGAGAGACAACATTTCCTGCAAGGCCAAGGAATCAAGTCGATCGGAATGAACGGAATCATTGACAATGCTAGTAGATTGATACGGTCAAATGGAAAGTAAAGGGGTGCCCCAATCCAGATGTCAGAACAGTATTCCGCGTGTGCACGGTGTAGATAACGCACAGAAAGCATGCTTAGAGCAACCGCGCGAATCGGTTGCACTACTACAAGCGCACGAGGTACGTGTGCGTGATCACAGACTGCTTGTCAAGTACGAGGCGATCCTAGAAAGAACCAGTTTATGCGGGCCTAGCCTGTTGACAAAATCGAGGTTCACACTACGCACGTTGTTTGTTTTGTTAGTTGCATGTTTGAATAATTTATTAATGAGAAACTGTACGTCGCGGCGTACAGTTCCGACATTTTCATCGGCCCTTCTCTTTATCTGCCTATTGCTTAAATTTTCTAATGACTAACGGTATCTTTTTGTCATTGTTGATACCGATAAAGTCATTTTAGATGCAGATGGAGTCGTGGCCGACGTTGAGGGTAAAAATTCATCAGAATATCACTGATAGCTTGTTGTGTGAGCAAATCGGTTTGGCCTTGGCCAGTCAATATCAACTTCAAGCCAATTCATATAATCACGTCTGAAAATTTCAGATTTTCTGTGGGATCTTATCCACCACTTTTGAACAGCCAGTGTAAATCCCCGACAAAATTCTTTAACTGTAACACGATCTTCATGGGAAAGACTAGATTCTAGTCGACTGGCTATGGTGTCAAACGGTATTTCATGATCGAAACAAATAGTATTCCGATTACGCAGAATAACAAACAAGTTCAGATTGGTGCACAAAATTTCCATTTTAGAAGTTATCAGAAGAAATATTCAAAATGAACTGAAGTTATGAGTGGGACCCTTAACTAGTTATAGTGATCGAAACACCGTCCCCTCCTAACTGCCATAATGAGGGCTTACACTGTTCAAATTGCTCAAAGATTATGGTTAAGTTTTTAACTTATCAGCTATAAGTCATTAACTGATGAGTAACCAGGCATTGAATGAAGAGCTATCAGTCATTAACTGGTGAGAAAATAAGTAACTAATGACCAATCAGCTAATGTCTTCGCCATAGAAAAAGCTACATGGATAGTTAGTCATTAGTAGTTGAAATGAAATTTATATATTACTTTTATGTTTTATCTATTTTATTGCTTTATTTTATAAATCTTTCATTTATTTTTGAGGCTTGCAGTACAATAAAACTGTCGATTAAGTCGAGTCTAATTAAGTCAAGAGATGGATGGAAAAGAAATGAAAACTTGACAATTAAAAAAATCGGATTTAGTACTAATTATTCCTGATTTTTTGACTTACTTATTGTAACGACAATAAGTAAGTCAAAAAATCAGGAATAATTAGTACTAAATCCGTGGGGAAGGAATTAACAGCCAACCTCGCGATAATGGAGATATTCACATTTTTCATGTCAGCTCCATACAAAATATTTTTCGA
>JAOCPS010812695.1:0-19211 GCA_025505425.1 Graphium colonna
TGAAATTCAGGTAATATTTGGGTGGATTAGAAGCCGACCCCAAATAACTTGGGAAAAGGCTAGGAGGAAGAAGAAGATTAAGGAACGAAGAAACAAATAAAACTAGTTTGCAAAAGTTCGCAATATATTAGAACATTTATGCTGCAAACTATTACAAGCACAAAAGAAAAAGCGGATATCGTTTAGTGAATAAGTAGGAAGGAAAACTTCAGGGGCTCAGCAGGATGGTGGCAAAGCCGTACCTATAAACTGCCTTGTCTTTCTTATCATGGCTGAATAAACGTCAAATCTAAATGCCATTTTGCCAAAACAAAGTATTGTACGGTGGTTTTTTGCCTTACGAATCGTTTTAGCTTCTGCCAACCCCCTCTACATCCCTCTGTTTACCCCTACTAGGATTACTTGCCTCAGTTCAACAGTAACTCTGCAAACGAATAAAACTAGTATAAAATACTTGGTATCAATTTAGTTGCCATGTATGTTTGCGCTCACTTCGTCGGCGAGAGATTTCCAACGGATTTTTCTTTTTTATTCTCTTTTCTGAAGCGCTCCGTATGAGTTTAAAAGGGTCGCTCCGAGTGTTTAGTTATTCTCAATGTTTTATAGTCCACTGCGAGTTGTATTTGTTTATTTAGTAAACAATAAAAAGTTAAGACTTTCAGTTAAAAACGGAATTATATTCTTTCTTTCACTATCTTAGATTATTCTCATAGAAAATTACAAAAACCGACTTCAAACGCCTTAAAAGTGTCCTTTCGGGATCACGTTTTTTTTATTTAAAATAACAAACTACTGCAACGATTTTTCTGAATATTTTAATGGGACTATTTCGGACCTAGGGTGTACTTCTGACAAAAAAGTAATTTTAAAATCTGTTTAATTTTTTATGGAAAGGAAAACAAACGAGCATACGCTTCACCTGATGATAAGCGATCCCGTCGCCCATACACACGCAAAATCCGTGCGTGATCAACTTGGGAAATTAGATAGAATAGGTTTACAGAAAAGGATTGGTCGGGATTGAGGATTTGGAGGGAAAAGGAGTGGGAAAAGAGAAGGGTAGCCATAGCCATCCTCCATCCCCAAAAGTCATGCATACACTATTCTATGCCGACTTTATAAAGATCGATGGTACTTCCCCGGGCGAGCGCGGCCGTAAAAATGCAGCAAAAGCTGTGAATCATGAATGGTGGAGTCATCAAACGTCGGAATTAAGAACCTCCTCCTATTTTGAAGTCTGTAAAAAATTGAAAAAACGAGGCTAATGGCAATTTCTATAGAATTCGGTTATCGAATGTGTACATTTTCTCCACAGAAAGGAACGCTCATCACTTGTTCCCCGAGGCGGATGCGAAAATAAAACTCAAATGGAAACTGCGAGTTCGAATTGAAAAGGAGCAACTAATTTCGGTGAAAACTTTATCGGTTCACCTATTTCTTGGAGTATTTGAAACAGCGCATGTCCAGCTTTCGGTTCTGTAAATGTGTATTTTGACTTCTCCTTTGCGGCCGCACTAATATATATTTCAGGAGAATTGATATTGAGCTCGTAAAGATGTTATTTCTGTTTACCATTTAATTTCTACCATGAATATATTAAACTTCAAAAATTATAAAGTAAAATTGCGAGTATTTATGGTTTTTTATATTTAAAAAAAACGTACCCTGTATTGTTAGTATTTATGCTAAAGAAATGTATTTAATAGACTGAAATATAAGAAAATAAATGTAGACTTTTTCTAGGTGGTAGGAATAACATCCTTTCGCAGCTTTTGCTGCACTCCTACGGCCGCGCTCGCCCGGGGAAGTGCCACCACCTTTTGTAAAGTCGGCACAAAATAAAGTATGCATGACATTTTGGGGATACCGGATGGCCATGTCTACCATTTTCTTTTCCCGTTCCTTTCCCCTCGTTAATCCCGACTCCATTCTTTCCAAAAAACCTATTCTTTCCAATTTACCAGGTTGACAACGCACTCGTAACTCTCCCGACTTTGCGTGTGTATGGGCGACGGGATCGCTTATCATCAGGTGAACCGTATGCTCGTTTCTCTTCCTTTCCATAAAAAAAATAATGTATTTCTAATCCACTACCATTCGTTTAAAGAAAAATTAAAAACCAACTACACGCTATTCTTAAAAAAAGATAATTTAGCTCAGCGCTTTAATCATTCGGCTTTGAACCGTATAGTCTCGTCTCTTTAAAAAAAATGATGATGTCCTATAATAAATAAATTTATGCCCTTAATTAAAGAAGTACTAATACGACTGTAAAGTTTAATTTACTACAAAAAATGCACAATTCATTCGTCACCACAGCAATCCTAATTCATATGCAGCATTAGCACCTATTTCAGATATACCAGCTTCATGTCAATGACATTGTTTATCATGATCATTTTATTCAGCATACGCAGCACAGCAAATTCCACCTCTCCGCAGCAATGAAAGTTCGAATCCGAATGTTTCCGTCCCATTTTGGGAGCGCGAGCTACGCAATAACCCTTAAAGACATTTTAATTAGGCCCGTCCGCAATTTCCGAGTGCCATTGGCGCCCGATAACCTGCGCCTGACATTGCGACAATCGCCGCATAGAGATTGCGAATTAACGCCCAATTGCCTTTCAGCGGGGCTCCCCCGATAATTGATGAACATCCGGCGCCCGGGTGTGCTCCAGGGACCTTTCTTTGCGCCACCCCAATGCCTGTTTACAACCGGGACGTAGTGGAACAATCGCGCTGCTTTGACTTTTATTGCATTATTCAAGTGTTTACAATAATAATAATTATTAGTTTGAAAGTTAACTAAAATCAATAACAATTCGTATTCTACTGCAGCTGGTTTTGGAAAGAATCGAGGGCTAAGAAGTTATTATTTTTGTCTTTTGGATTTGCAATTAGTATGAGGAGACTAGGTTTGGTTGAATTCAATACTGTTAAACATCAAGTTCGAATTCATGGTTAAAGGATTTAGGCAAGAATAAATTTATACCACGTGTGGCGGTGAAAAAGATAATTGTAAAATGCCATTAAATCCACCCGTTGTACTCCTTTTATAAGATGTATAAAATAAAGATTAAATAAATCCGAGCGCCTGGACACTGGGCTCTTATAATTACAAAGCATAGACAGGCTTAGAAAAAAAAAAGAACAACCATTATCGGACAACTTAGTAAAAAGAATCCATCATTCATATTTTCTTTCTCTTAGAGTTGGAATATTTTTACCAAATTTATATGGGAACTTCCTAGCGGTATACCCTTTCCAATTAAAAAAATCAAAATCAGGCTACTCGTTAAAAAGTTATGAGTGGTCATACATAAAAAATATACACGTCGAATTGAGAACCTCCTCCTTTTTCTTGTCTGTGAGCAAGATAGCAAAATTCGTGTGCGAAGCAAAGGAGAATTTAACCTGAAGAAAATAGTTAAAGGCAGAATCATCGTTTACCAATTCCCCGTAAGCGATAACGGGAGGGAACGGGGAATATTTAAATATTAACGCGTTGCCGCCGCGGCGCAAATTGCAGCCCCCCAACGGTGCTTCCAGATAGCGCCTCGCGTTTATTTTCTTAAAAGGCCGCGCTCAGATGCTCAGCGGAAGGGTAGACGTCCCGCTGAAAGGCATCGGGAGGGCTTGTTTGATTTAGGAACAAATGTGTGAGTCGAGAACACTTCTCAGTTGTTTGCTACTCCCATTGTTGATGGGCAACCCTAGATATTGACGTGTAGAGCAAGGTAACCTTTTTGCTATTAAACTGTTTTGTGATTATCCTAGTAAGTTTTTTGGTAGAAGAAATGGACGGAAATTGACTGGACACAGAGAAATAAGTAACATTTATACTTCACAAATCCCTGGATGGCAATAAGCCAATTTTGTATGATGAAGTGTGAATATTTACTTTGTTTAATAAACTTTTATAATAAACACCAATTGAATAAACATAATTTTTTTAAATATATATAAAGAAGAGAAATCTTGTAATTGATGTCAATATTGTAAAGCCTCAATTAATTTAACTACAAAAATAAAACTCAATAACTCTAATCGAGCAAAATCAAGAACTGCCAAGTCAAATGCCTAATGTGTCTCCATTCATCATTCCCAATACTCCGCCATTTGAACGCTATGACCCAATACACAGAAATAAAGGGCGGTCACAAAGAAAACACGAATTCCGCTTCACCTTTCCCTTTATAATCCGCTGCGGGATATTATGATAATGAATTCGGGTGCGACCGCGGGAAAGTTGGAGTCCGAGCCGGGGAAGTGGCTCCGGGAAGTCGGTCCGAAAAAAGCCCCGAAAATCCCCATTCGGTTTCCGGGACGCGTAAATATTATTCGGGTGGCCCCGTCTTTATTCCCTTTGTTTTACACTTTATTGTTTGCGAGGGCGAGGCGTGACCGCTGACTGCGGAATTAAAAGAATCGTCCCCCGGAACGAGGATGCCCATGCTAATAAGCCGGAGATATTGAGTTTCTGGATGTGGGTTCTGAATCAGATGCGGGGTTTTATTGTTTTATTTGGCGAACTACGAGTTGGCGAAGTAAACGCGTTTGTATTATGCCGTCACGAAAAGTACTTGCCTTGAACAAATGTTTTCAGATCTAACGCACATACATTTGGATCGATTAATTCGTATAATTTCAATGTGATATTGTTTTTCAAAAAGTCGGCAATCATTAGGCAAGCGGTGATATTTTATCGTCGGAGAGGAATGCTTTTCTTACTATCAAATAATATAGAATATTTGACCAAAAGGACTAGCAGATCTTCAAAAAAATGTCGTTCGTTATATCCAAGGAATATAGTGTAAGAAACGCAGCCAATTGCGTATTTTTATCGCTCTTGCGCCATCCAATAAAAAATAGGCAGAATTTGAAATGAAAAGTGTGTTCTCTCACGTCGCTACTTTTTATATTGTCAACTAAAACCGACCTATATAAAATGATTTCCCCATGCCGTACTTTAAAGCATTCGTAATTAGACCAAGTCGAGGGTACTGCGTGCCAATTTCGTTCGCGTCTCAAAGACTTTCCGCCCGGAATGCGTTTCTACCCTTTATTGACCCCACGCGTTTGACGAAAACCCGTAATTTGTGCTCTTCGAGTGATTCCAGGACCAGATGGCACGATATTGGACATTCTAGTTTTATACGCGTGCCCCAAACGGACTCCGACTGGGGTCGGCTCGTAAAACCAACGAGGAAATTCGAGGAATAGCCTTTATGCAGGTCCACACAGTCGGAAATGAATTCCAGATGAGGCTTTATTTATACAAGTCCTATCGACCTCTATTCACTAAAGGTATGTCCGTAAAGTTCCAGTTTCAATAAGTCAGTTCGAATTGATGTCAAGTATTGTTACGGTGAAATGAAAATTTGTAATGAGCATTCACTTACCCTTGACATTACGGAGTGCTGTGAACGCGAATGTAGGTTGCCTGCATCGACCCTCTGGAACAATAAAAAAAGGGAAAATTAATTACCTTAATTACACTGTATAAACTTTTAATAGTGTTTATCCATTTCTGCTATGAAATACTGAAAAGGAAAATAAATTGCAATATCCAATTAAAGAAAATCTTCTACAATATGCTGTAAAATATTCTTAACACATACATATGCTTACAAGCTTACAAGCTTACATGCACACTTGGTTTAATGAAGATTTTTAGTTAGGTATTTTCCTCATTAAAACTCGCACTGTAAGGTTATCAAATATTTCACAGTCTAATTTCCTTAATCTTTGGAATCGTTATAATATATTCTCTTTTTAAATAATGAAGACAAAGTGTAGATTCAGGAAAACCCCGGCTCCGTAAAATAGAAATTACCAAAAAATAAAAGAAGGTATAGATTACCGTTTAAAAGCGGATTTTTAAGTTTTTCAACACCGCTTCATCGATTCGAGACTAAAATAGCTCTTTAGCCAATTTACGACTAACCGTTTCAAACTCATTGACTTTATCCAAAGCAAAAACCGCTGCGCAGCATCCGATTGCGTATCGAGGATCTAAAGATATCAGACGCGTTTCAAAGGGACTCGGATGGCTTAAGATCGCATTTATTAGGTCAACCCTTTCTTCGCAAAACGTTCAACGGGGGAGGGGTGGCGGAGCACACCTGGGCCCACGTGGCAGCTCGCTTGTAATTTATTAACTCGCACACTCGAGACGAGTGCTCCCAGGAGGCAAGAAAAATATAGTGTAGGCAAAATATGGGCGGAATATTAGGTCGCGCGGCGTACCGCGACGTGCCCGATTGTACGCGCGGTAATATATTGAATAAATAGACGCGCGTTCGACGGTGTTTTTCTAAGATGACTCACGATGAATTACGAGTTGTAATTTTTTCGGTGTTTTTTTTAAAGATAAAAATATGAGACAGTTGAAGCTGTATGAATATAGGTTGTCTCGTATGAAAATCTCTTCGTTTTTTTTGCTCCAGAGAAATCTTATAAATTGCTTTTAATTCTGATCTGACTATTCTCTAAAGGAATGTTTCACACACTAATGCCACACAATTCTTTCGTAGAATTAAATCATAGCGAGAATTCTAGGTGTACTTGTAAAGAATGTATAAAAATTACATAAATTAGCCGCAGTAGCAAGTATTCGTTACTACGTAGTTTAAACCAAAATTAATATTCAAGCTGGCGGTATGCAGAATTGCCAAGTGACATCAGAACATCAAACACCTCAGTCCTACCCGTGGCTATAAACATTGTAGTGTTCGAAACGTTGGGTAATGAAATTTAAAAATAAACCACGATAAAATCCGTTAAGTTGTTAATTTAAAATATCGAATATTCGCGTCTTAGAAATAATAAATTCAACTAACCCTCAGTGAGCTATACATCTTTGGGATACATTTTAAGCGACAATATTTTTCACCGGTTTTCACCCGCCATACAATAATTTCTGACGGAACTCTCGCCACAATACACACAGCACCCTGTCCGCGACAGTCCATAATTCATGGACCCCGCGTCCGCGTCGCGTTCCTTTTGCGGTGCCGTGTGGACACCCGAGTGCTAACATGTCCGCGGTTTTAGACGCTTTTAATATTAAAGCCCGTTATATCGCGAGCGTGTTTCGGACGATGTTCAGGCGCGCCTTTCACGTCGGGCTACGTATCAAAAAATATATACGTGTATATTCACGAATGGTATGAAAGCGACAATGGTTATTTCAGAATGCGAAATAATCGCTGTACTGCCGCTCGGCAATTTCGCCGTGTCTCCGGCACGAAATTATTTTTTCTCGTTGAATATACATGTTCATATTTGATAAGGCAAATATTGAAATATGTCCACTCGATGAATATGTTACGGGGACGTTGTAATATGTGCTTGAAAATAAAGTACATTATAAGGGACATATCTATTTTACCATATTGTGAATAGAGACAAAAGCAACCATATTTGAAAAAATTGATAGACATGAGAAAATTGGATTTTATCTTTTTATAGTTTTTCACAAAGATTGCAGACTTAACGTATTTCAATTATTTTCATATGTTCTATTTTACTACTCTGTTTTTGAAAAAGGTTCTCAATTAGAATGTTGTTTTTTTTTAAATCGGTTTATAAATGGCACAGATTCAGTACATTTCACGCCACTGCGCCATTTATAAACCGATTTTAAAAATTCTTTTTTCAACTTACTGAGTATTCTTCCGAAATGTCCTAATAAAATTTTCAGGAAAATCGGTTGAGTAGTTTTGCTTTCATATCCAAACAATACAATTGATTTTATGTATTTTATGGCGTATCTCCGTCAACAATGAACCAATTCTAAAAATTCATTTTTTATATGACAGATCATATTTTTTAGATTTAAATAAATAGGTTCATTAGTTGTTTTTTTTTTAAGTAAAAATAACAAAATTTAGGAATGTTCGCATATATCTCCGAAACGATTTGAAAACTGTTTTTTATCTGTTTAAGAAAAAATCGGATTAGTAATTTGTTTTTAAAATCAAAATAACGGAGAAGATATGTTGCGAAAGTACACTTTTAGGGTGTTTGAAGTCGGTTTTTGTTATTTTCCTTGAATATGAACCAAGATTGCAGATTTGCCATATTTCAGTTATGTATAGACAAAATAACATCTGTTCTATCTTACACTTTCACAATACGTTACAGTAGCAGCTGGAGACATTCGATATTCCCAAAAGCGTGAACTCGCGTTCTTTAAGCATGATACCTGGCGAAGTTTCTGTCAGGTGAATTATTCCTTCAGCGCAGTCGGCATTACAGTAACTGACAGCTTGTTAGATGCTATTACCACTACCCAGTATTTGCATGACAAAGGCTTCGCAGAGGCTCAGTAGAGTGTTAGTTTTGAGGAGTTACCTTGCGTTCCTTAAGTGAATTAGTCAGACGGTCTGGATGCCGAATTAGCTGCTGATGATGGAGCGAACGAAGTAGACGCAAATTAGTGGATTAGGTATAGTCATTGTCAATTTGACTAAGTGGTTTTGTCAAATAATAGTTGAATTCTTTTTCTTGTGATAACATGACGTTAGGCATTAACCACCACGATAAAGCATATCTACAAAATGATGCATATTCGATGCCAAAACTATAAGTAATAAATAATATTTGTTCTACTACTACCAAAATAACTTATTGCTATCAATATACTTCAACAGGTATATCGCAAAAAAGGACAATCAGAACTGTGGCGTCGCTGAAGAAAGTCTAATATAACCATTTTACGTTGTTTAGCATAACATCCTTAAACAACTTTGCTGCATCTCTACGTCCGTAAAGAGAGTTCACACGCATTTTTTCGTATGTTGTGTGTCAATGGGCGACGGAATCACTTAATATCACGTGAAACGTCTCATCGTTTGTCATCCTTTCCTTAAGAAATATACATATACTTATCTTCTTTGAATTCTAGCACTTATAGAGACACAATTGTGTAAAAATATGGTACAACACACGTTCCATTTAAGGCAACAAAATGTTGTAATAAGAACCGTTAGACTCTACTAGTATAAAAAAATTAATTAGTGTTAATGCGACTTCAACTTATGGCGTTTTAAGTTTTGATAAAACATTAAGCAGATACGCAGACGTGATTCTAAAATTTCAGAAAATGCAAATTGATGAGTCATCCCGCAAACATAATGTACGATGACCTCAAAATGCCAAATTGTTTGGAGTTAGTAAGCTGCAAACAATAGACGTTTGCAGTTTGCTAATTCTAAACAAACAGAGGCACCACCTTTTGTAAACACACGCAAAAATACAAATACCAAGAAACATGATTTATGGCTGGTAGAGCATAACATATTTTCACAGCATTTGCTGCACTTCTACGGCCTGGCATGGCCGGGGAAGTACCACTGCCCTTGATAAAGTCGGCATAAAATAAAGTATACATGACTTTTGGGGACGCCGGATGGCCATGTCTAACTTTTACCCTCTTTTTGCCTCTAAATCCTTAATCCCAACTCCATTCTATCCAATAAACCTATCCTATCCAATTTCCCAGGTTGACAACGCACTCGCGACTCTTCGGATGTTGCGTGTGTCTATGGGCGACGGGATCGCTTACCATCAGGTGAAGCTTCTGTTCTAAGATGACTATTAAAAGATTTTTTAACCTATAAATCATAAAACACATGTATTGGATATTTTAACTTAGCTCTACTCTCTTAACGTCCAATTTACAACACACAAATCCGGCACACGAAGCGAACAGGTGTATTAACCCGTGCACAGCAATTGCGTCAAAATTGATTTTATTTAGCGCACACCAAAATTGTTGGCCGATGCACATTTTAAATCGATTTGTCGCAACGAATTTCACTTTTGTCCGCGCGGCTATTCCGATGATTCCAATTGAGGAATTCGTGAATTTTTGGTATTTTTCTCTTCTATAAGTAATTACGAAATGCATTTGCAGCTTTGTATTTAAAATAGTCATTGAAAGATACTATGAATTGCTAACACATTGATGATCGAAAGAATAATGCCCAAATGTAGTGCTAAAAAGTCTCATGCATCAAGATTAAAATTATATAGTAATTATTTTCATTATTTCTTTTTTATTTATTTAAAGTATGAAAGTATGAAATTTGCTTTACCTACATGACGTTTACATAACCTGTCGTAGAGATGTCGTAACTCATTTCTGTAGGAGTTAATAAAATAAATCTAGTTTCCAAAAATATGTTTGGGCCCGATGCAACTTGATACGGTATGCCGTATAAAACGGGCATCGTCCTTTTCTAAGTTTTCTGCGTTTTATATTTATATTAAATGGGTAAATATTTTCAATTAATTAATTAATGTGAAGAAAGTTCTAAAGCGCTAATTTATTTAAATTAACTAACTGATTTTAACAAACGTATTGATTTATAATTAACAAAAATACTGTTAAAAATGTTATCATATGTAAAAAAAATAATCTTAGAGGGTTGTATTTTTTTAAATACAACGCTTTAAGATCAATTTAAAAAAAAAATAAAATAAAAGGAATGTATTTTATTTAATTTAGATTATTCTGTTTACATATGATTACATTTTTATTTATGCACGCACACATTTGCATTCTCATACCGATTCATCATAACATAGATTTTACATCTTTACTCAAAGTAAAAATAAAAAATATAATTTTTACTATTAACCTCTACATCACATATGTATTAATTAAACGCGAGAATTACTAAAATCAGTCACTCGGACTACTAAATAAATGGCAAACATTTATTTTATTCGAAGCAACACTTTCAGACACTTTATCAACCTAGTCCGGTCCCAAAATATTCAACTAACGAGGCACATTGGAAAAAAAATGTATGAAAGGCGTGTATTTTCTTAGACTGAGAGCCAAATCGGACGGAGGTCACATTTCAGCGTCAATCCCATAAGTTGTATGAAATATGATTGTATTTATGGAGGTGCCCTTGCTCTTACGTGATTGGTTCGGGCCCTTCCATTCCTTTATGTGCGTCAAACGTTCCGCGCACCCTTGTCACGGTGTGAGGAGATCTTGACCCTCTTTAGCGAAACGTCGATATCCCAAATAAATATATCGGACATTAACTTTGCGTTATAATTGCTATCCGGTCAGTTCACGGTTCGATGTGAAAGAGTATGTCTAAGTCAAATTGTCGATATCAATAGAAACTGCAGCCAAGGAATGTTCAAAAACTAATGTTGAATCGGAAAATAAAAAAAAGAGATATGTAAAAAATAAGGTAGAGCATAACATCTTTTGCTGCACCTGTACGGCCGCGCTCGCCCGGGGAGATATCACCGCCCTTTAAAAATGTCGGCATAAAATAAGTATACATGACTTATTGCGATGCCGGATGGCAAATTCTTTGCCCACTACTTTCCCCTCCAAATCCTTAATCCCCATCCCATCTTATCCATTAAACTAATCCTATCCAATTGCGCAGGTTGACAATGCACTCGCGACTCTCCGGATGTTGCGTGTGTTTATGGTGAACGGAATCGCTTACCATCAGGTAAACCGTCTGCTCGTTTCTTTTCCTTTCAGGAACTACTGGTCCGAATTGAGAAGTTCCCTTAGTGTTGGATAGTCCATTTATCGACGAAAGCTATACACGTACATTACGCTATCACCAGTAGGAGAGAAGCATCAACGAAAAAAGTAACAACGAGAAATTTGTCTGCTGGGGACAGCTGTTGTAACGTTTGGTATTGGTGTCCTCTTGTACAGTATAGTAAAATATCTATGCTCTTTGATGATGTTTAAATTGAAGATTGCATTGATTCTCACTGATTTCTTCAAGACTATGATTGTTAAAAGCTTAAAAGATATCATCTACGCTGTTTTAAAAAAGGGCTTATTCCACAAATATTTAGTACTGTGGCCGATCATAACGCTTTTGACTGAACATACTGAATGCAGCCGCGTCCGTTGACTATATTTAGCAGGCAACCAAACGGTGCGTGGCTGACGTGTGTCACAAAACCGTCATACGAAAATACACTCGCGTTAAGTGCTATTCACACCAAACCTGACATATCAGCGCGAGCTGGAATACTATCACTTGCTACTAGGCATGGGCCGTTTCACTGTTTTTTCACTTGCTATCGGTTATATGACGTTATTGTTGCATACAAAGAGAACGTTAAATAACCGATAGCAAGTGAAAAATCACTGAAACGGCCCATGTCTACTTGCTACTCAAATTGATACATCATTTCGAGTATTTACGTAATGTTTTTTTTAAGAAATAATGTGATCCTTCATTCCTACGGAGTTTACATTCTGGAACTTATAACGATATCATCAACTGAGTTTTATGCAACAGACATATTTATCAGGCATGATCACACAATAACTTTAAACTAGAGTGTGCATAGTTGTTATTGCGTTGGCAAATTGTACAACTTTCCCGATAATTTTAACTGACCTCAAAACAGATTTTTTTATGTATGTTCGCGCGTATTTCCGTCGTCTGTGAAAAAGTTACAGCCTATTTTCAGATTGTCCCACTGCTGGGCAAAGGCCTCTTCTAGACAGAGGGCATAGTCTCCACGTGGACCGAGCGCGGATTAGAGGACTTCGCGTATCTCAGAAAGATTATTTCTTAGATATGCAGATTTCCTCACGATGTTTTCCTTCACCGCAAACCACGTGGTAAATCAGCACATAAAAATGCAATTGGAAAATTGAAATTTTATTGGTGCCGCTACCTGGGAACGTACTCAGGTTCGCCTGGACTAAACAGAATTAAAGGCGAGCGCCCGAACACTTGACAACCACTCCTCTTCCATCATTTGTGAACCGATTTTTGAAATTATTTTTGTCCTTTTAGGACATATTTTCAAAATGGTCCCAAAAAATCATATGTTCAGTACTTTGTTTTTTAATTCAAAACAACTGAAAAAATATGTCTCGAAAGTACACTGTTAGGGCGTTTGAAGTAATTTTTTTGTTATTATCTGTGAAAATAAACTCGTGTTTGAATAGATTTAAATTTCGTTTTCGCTTTACACCGCGCCGGGTGCCGTCGGTCGTGAATCGTACTCTACCTTACCACCGCCCCAAACTAATTGCCGCCGACGTACAAAAGTCTAATGTAGCTCCGAGCGCACCTTTCATGCCTTCCGACTGATTTATTTTCCCCATGTCAACGTGAACAAATAGATCTTCAGCGGAGTGAAGGATGATCTACCGCAGGGACAATGAAGCTAAAATTGTTTATTGTCCGGCTCTGAGGCACAAAGCACAAATATCAAAGGCGACTGACAGGTAGCGTTTGTCAAATGAAAGGTTATTTATAGTTTATCTAGCGTACAGAAAGAAAAAGCATATACGGTTCCGTTTGCGTATTAAAAGTCCACAGTAAACATCACGCTTAGTATACAATCTTATTTACCTCTTTAAGAATTTATAACGCAACAAAATAATATACAATCAAGTTTGTTTTCACAGAAAATTACAAAAGCCGACTTCAAACGCCTTAAAAGAGTATTTTCGAAACATATCATGTCAATTATTTTGATTTAAAAAAAAAACAAATTACTGATCCGATTGTTTTAAAAATTGTGTAAGACAATTATAGAAGTATAAGATAAAAAATCCCTATCAAAAAAAATATATTACTTTTAATAAAATCAGTTCACAAGTGGCGAAGATATTTGCGAACATTCCTAAATTTTGTTATTTTGAAAACTATAGAACCGAGTTTTTTGAAAGTTTTATGGGAACATTCCGAATCTATACTATATCAGTTAAAAATAATTTGTAAAATCGGTTTATAAATGTCGGAGATATGCGCGAAGTTACATAAAAAAATCGAAACATTCGAACTGAGAACCCACCTTATTTGAAGTCGCTTAAAAATACCCAGCAGCATTTGTTTAGTAGAGTTACTACATATATCTAAGACTATTTAGTTCACGTTAAACCAAACGGCAAACGCGTTATATTTTCTTTAATTCCAAGATTTAAAGCGACGACTTCAAAGTGAACGTATCAACATTAATTCCCTACAAGAAGTTTAAATAAAGTTAGTTGGCACTTATCCTTTACTCTGCAAACATGGCTGATCCAAAACCTTTTAAATTATACTCAACTATCTAACAGCTTTAAATGTCAATTTATATTACTTACTGTGTAAATATATGAATTAGAGGCATATTTTTGTCCAGTTTTCAAAATAACTCTTAGATTCCTGCCTAAATAAGTCGAAGACAATAAAAGTAAGCAATACACTATATGTCAATTGTCCCACTGCTGGGCCTCAGAGCATAATTTGCCACGCAGACCCAGGGCAGTTTCTAAATTTAACATATCTTAAAAATATTTTTATAATTTCCTTAATATGCAGATTTCTTCACGACGTTTTGTTTCACTATCGAGCATGTTGTAAATCAGCGATAAAATAAAAAATGAAGAAATTAACAATTTCACACGCCTTGGTATCTCAATGTCTCGTTTGGTCTGGTGTCTCGGTATCTCTATTTTACTAGAGAACCTGAGTAAGATCTACGGTACCGGCTCCATCTCCATCTCCACCGGCTAATTTACTCGTATTATCATAAATACATTACAGAAATGAGGGGTGGCTGATGTTACAAGATTCCTTGACTGCATCAGATCAACTCAAGGTGGTAGAGCATAACATCTTTTCACAGTCATTGCTGCACTTTTAAGGTCGCGCTCGCCCGAGGAAGTACCACCGCCCTTTATAAAGTCGGCATAAAATAGAGTATACACGACTTTTGGGGATGTCGGGTGGCCATGTCTACCCTCTCTTTTCCAGAGAGGGAAATCTTTCTTCTCCAAACCCTTAATCCCGACCCATCCTTTCACTAAACCTATTCTATCCAATTTCCCAGGTTGACAACGCGCTCGAGACTCCGGGTGTTGTGTGACTATTATAGGGGATAGGGGATCGCTTACCATCAGGTGAACCGACCGCTCGCTGGTCTTCTTTTCCATAAAAAGAAGATGACTTGATTTTATTTCTTACTATTAGTTTCTATTTAAATAAACACAGGTTCACCTATACATTTTCATTTATAAAAACGACATCCACGAGACATATGCGAGCAAGATAAATTCCAACAAGTAACACCTAAGACAAAGGAGTTGAGCGTAGTAGGTAAGCCGTAATCTATTAAGCAATATCGGGGGCTGAGGGCGGCAAGGGGTGAGTCCCGACTAATTGGCGGCGAACAAAGGAGGAAGCTGGATGTGCCCCTAATGGGACATCTTTGTAGCACGATGGATGCGGCTCTAATGGGAAGACATCTTTGTAAGACACTGGATAAGGATGCGTTTAGCGATAGCAAATCGACGGATTTCTTAGCCCCGGGACTACCGACTGAAGTCTGAAAATCCATCACTGAGTCGTAGGATTCATTGTTTTGAAATATTTAGCTCACTTTACCTGGAGGTATTACAAAAGATTTGGAATAAGTGTTTAAAGTTAGGAGAATCTCGTTATACTTATATGCTTTTTATTAATATTGATTTATTTTAAAAATTACATTAGCATTTCCTATTATCATCAATCATGCTAAAACCGTTCGTCAATATTTTGTTGCATCAATACTGGTTGGCAATGTCAGAATTTGGTGCGACCGCCTTAAAGTGAAACTCTAAACCTGTATCATACGGACAATTCACTATTGCGAATATCCCGAAGACAAAAAAAATTACATATCCTGTTAAAGCCTCGCTAGCTTAACAGAGAACGCGTTCCAAATAATCTTCACTAGTGCTATTGGCAGGAAACGTTCCGGGATCTAGTCGATCCAGTACGTAACTATACAAATCGTTCAATTCCCCGTATGAGCGACGAGTGGCCTCGTGAGCTGTTTCATTTGAATCGGATTCGCGATCGAACCATAAATATAACGGCAATGGAGAGGAAAGAGATGAGATCATAGCTCCGTAAAGGGAGGGAAGCTGTGCAGATGTTATTAATACTGAGATATGACTGGATTTTAGAATTATTAACAAGTTGAGTGTGTGATTTTGGCACTTTGTAGCAGATCTAAGCTTTTTTAAATTCGTTTCCGAGCATTTCGGATAGCTAATTTAGGGGAGATATAGTAGGCAATTTAATTTGTGGATAATGGCACCTAAGACCAAGTCCTTAATCCCGACCAATCCATTCCAATAAACCTATTTTATCCAATTTCCCAGGCTGACAACGCACTCGTGACTCTCCGGATGTTACGTGTGTATATAGGCGACGCCAAAACAAACTATGCCAAGTATAGTATAGGTGTACGGTAAGCAACTAAGTTTACGCAAGTGTTTTGCAGCAGAATTATACGTCGGACTGAAGTTTGCTTCTTCATCTCAAAGCACGTCGGAATGCGGACCGCAGGTGTTCTCAGAGTGGCTGTTCCGTCGAATATCTCCGATACTAAGGCATTCCCCTTGTTTTATTTGCAGCGCCAGTTCAATGTGTCGGCATTCGTCGAATCTCAAGTTTTGACCGCGAACAATCTCAAAGGACGTAGTTGGAGAGTAACGGTTGTTTTGACTCAAATTGGTTATAGTAAGCGTGTAGATATGCATTGCTGTCTAATTTGTAATGGAATAAGAGAATGTGTGGTGACTTTGAAAGTTATGTTTGATGAATTTTATTGTATTACAATCTTAATTAATGAAAAAAACCCTTCTTTACTCATATAGCAAATTGCAAAAAACTTATGATTATTATTCTTAGTAGACAACTTTTTTAAATTATATTTCTTATATCGAAGGTCCCCACGTTAAGTATCGAAAATGAAAAATCCCAATTTGCATTAGAGCGATTCTAAGTTCATGTTATGATTTTTATCGAGATTTTGTTTTTTTTTTGCTACATAATTTGTATATAGAATTATAAATCTTTATTTCTACTTGCAATTGGTGCAATAAAGTGAATATGTCAAAATTTCAGTTTCGAATCATCGATAAATCATTGCCATATTTATCCTAAGCTACTTATGTAATATAAATCTTAAGTCATTTATTATTAAATAAACTTTTTATAATAACTATTATAAAGCTGATCGACTTTGTTTGTTTGAACGCGATAATCTCAGGACCAACTGGTCCGAATTTCTTTTAGTGCCAGAAAGCAGATTTATCGAGGAAGGCTCAAAGCTATCACCACGCTAGGAGGAATAGGAGCGACGCATCACTGAAAAATGTTTCAAGAATGCGGAAAAAATACGCGTGTGTATCCACGAGAAGCGGTAGTAATAGGATAAAATAATTTTCAGATTAGTTTATTTGGGCAACATACGTCGCAGAAACGACACCAGATGGGGCAAAGAGGTGCTGGAATGGACACTCAGAACTGGTCACAGAAACATGCGGAGGCTACCAAAGAGACGGACCGACGACCTGGTGAAGATAGCGGCGAGGAACTGGATGCGAAAGGCTCAAGACCGTGAGACATAGAGTGCATTTGAAGATGCCTGTGCTAAGTGTAGGCCACACTTAGCATAGGGTGGCTATGTGCTGAGAAAGAATATCTTTTATGAAATATTATGTAATTTGTAACAATGTAAGTTTTTTCAAAGTGCTAAATGAAACATAAGCCATTAAAATATTTTCACTATATATCTCATAAAAAATTAAAATTTCGCCTATACACAGAGCTACAGGAGTAGCCTGGTTCATGCGCAATATTGACTTCCATATCTACCTTGAGCTTCCCACCATTACTGAAATACCGAATTTGGCATCGCGGTGATTTGAGTTCGACTAAGGAAATATAAAAAAAATGTTACCAAAATTAATAAAAATTATTCACGTCAATGGCTATGATAATAATTTCAGGGAAAATGACACTTTTGGTCCTTACATTGTTATTTGTAGCCATTGTTATTTATAATTGGAATCTCAGAGCTTTTACGAGATTTTATTACTAAAAAGGGCTTAGTAACCTATAGCATTGCTCTCAATTATGTTACATGACTAACATTAGACATTTCTGTTTAACCATACACTCTTTCTGAACTCGAATATTTTTTATCACTTTTGACTATTTTATAATTTTGTGAATAATCCCTTAAGTTATTAGTCATGATTTGTCTCCATAATATATAGTAGATAGTAATTTGATTTAATTTAAAAATTGATTCATGAAGATGCAATAAACATTTATTTGTTTTTTCACTGTATTTTTAATGTCGATATTGATCATAATATACAACGAATATCTCACATTAATTATAATTTACAAGTCAAGTGAGTTCTACAAATCTTGCAGTCAACTTTAGTTTTAATATAATATATTGTCTTAGCACATCATTAAATAAGGTATACTGCTTCAATCAATGTGTGGTCCCGTAGTCCATAACTAATATACCTTAAAGATATTCAGGTTGTATTTTAATTTCAAATGAGCGTTAGATCAGTTGTCATGACGATCCTGCTGTAATTAAAAGAAAACATCTGTTCTTATGGATTGATAAAATTTTTCTTGGGAAAGAAAAATATTACTTAGTGCTGTATGTATATACATGTTTTACGTGCTATTAGGCCTGCCGAATATAAACGGTTCGTTTCCGAATAGGAATTCAAAAAGATGTGGGGGCTGCATACAAAAAAAATCTTGTCTTATTTTTATTCATATTTTAAAAACTTTTCGTCCATCTAGTTGGGGTACAGTTTAAGATGCTCAGCAGAATAGCTCACCGTATAACATTTATATTCTCTAACATTCGTGCAAGTGTTCTGCTGCATTTGTATATTTTTATCAGTAAATTCAAGTTAATTTTTGTGTTTTACTTGCATCGATGTTTTTCCTTATTATGATTAATGGATAATATATTAAATCAAAAGAACTATTCCTTGATTGCATAAAGATTTTATAGGCGTTTCTAAACGTTTTATTACCTAATTCCAAGTACATTTTGTATTTACAGCGCTGCGTGGGCGTGTGTTGGATAAAGTACAATGGAGTATCGTGGATATTTTTTAAAACAAAAACGTCCAGTAAATCTTCTCTTTCTTTAGTTTATTATGCCTCTAGTAATAAGATTATTATAATGTTAGGTATGGATATCTTGTGGTCGCTTCAATCTTCATAATATTACTATTAACCAGTCTAGATGTATTTAAAGTTAGCAGGGCATATTTGCTACTCGGCCACCTTAAAACTGACATTGTCGATTACATTTCTAAAAAAAATTAAGGCAGATGAACAATTGAACTTGGAGACCTAGAACATACATATTTGATGAAGCGTCGC
>JAOCPS010812696.1:0-10131 GCA_025505425.1 Graphium colonna
ATTTCTTTGCTTCAATAGCAACTGTAAAGGAATTTCCAATTAATTAAACAAACTTGAAGACTTATACGGTATTTTTGTCTTTATTAGAAACTTCAACAATGTCGTTACCGTGTAGTAGACCGATAAACACTAAGATAAATAAGTATTTTACTGCGATTTTAGATTATTTAATATACTGAATACAAGTATTTATTGTAAACGAATTATTTGGGGGCGAAATTTTTGAAAGATGTTTCTACTTTTTTATTTCATAATTTAGGTTATTTATTTTGTGAAGGTGCAATAAACATATTCTAATAAACCGTAATTCTAATAAACATAATCATAAACCGTACAAATACAGATTCTTGCTGAATTATTTCGACAACTGTAGAAAAACCAAAATTTGATAGCCATGACAGTAATTATAAAATAAATACAACAACAATAAATAAAGAAATAATCAGTGCACTCAAGGGATGGCTAAATTTGCTAGGATCGTAAAAGAACTATCTTTATTTACAATCCTCCACTAACTACATTTACACCACATTCATACAGTTTTTTTACAGTTTCAACATTATTGAATATAATTTTTTTGAATTGTTTCATGCAAAATTATAATACAAATTGCTCGTGCATACCTTTTTATGGGTAAATGTCTCAGCCAATTCGGTTGCTCTGCTAAAATAATTTCTTATCTTATCAAAAACATGAATGTGAAATTGCATGTTCGTTAACATGTTATACTCTATTGATTTGCTGGTACAAACTAAGTTATAAATTTAAAGATAATATTCTAGTCAAGAACCTACGCCAATTGTTATATATATTTGAATTATTATGACAAACTATTTGAAACGTAACTACATTTAATAGGACATAAATAAAAACATTGTTATTATTTAAACCCCATTTATTAATTTCCAAGAAATATTTTAGTAGAGATAAAAAAATAATCATATATTTTAATTGTCTGACATTTATCTTTAAGTATGTTCATCAAAGCGATGAGCTTGTCAGCTATCACTCAAGGTACAACAACTTATCCATAAAAATAAGCGAAATAAAATAAATAACTAACAGTGGTAATTGTAAGTAGCATTATTTTCACGTGGAAACCCGTAACTAGTATGCATAAACGTTTTCAAGCCGTGATATAGACAGTGAACATAGTAAATGCTGATTTAGTGATAAGTGTTTACAACAGTACTGTTTATGTGTCTTATGGTTAAATCGAAATAAGTTTCATATAATCAACTTCTACAGTGAATAAATGTGATAAACTGAGGACAACAAAGCAATAATCATTAGTGTTTAGAACCAAACAGTGATCATAATAACAAGGTGCTGTACAAATTGTTTACCGATTGTAACATAAATATACCGACATCTTCGAGTTGAAATTACTCAACAGTTCTTGTGAGCTAAAATCAATTCGCAAATTTAGCAACTGTATAAAAATATATATAAATAAGAAAAAAACAAAACCAGTAAAATAAATAAAAATACAACAATAAAAAATAAACAAAGAAAACAAAAATAGAAACGAAAAGAGGTTCACATAATTTAAAGATGTATTAATACTAAAATCTACATATCTTAGACGACGTCCCAGCATTTTAATACATAGACTGCTTTAAAACTTAGTTATTCTGTAATGGATACGAATGGTATGTCAGAATAAAAGTTACGTTTATTTCAATTGATGAAATTGAAATTGCAGAAACAATCATCGACAATAATAGAGAAAATTACTGTTACCATAATGCAAATTATAGATCATAAGATACAACCAATAATAGACGAAAATAAATACCTAAAGACTGAGGTGGAACTGCTGAACAGACTCGACACAATGAAAGATCTTTTACAAAAATTGAGTATTAACCTAGAGAAATTCGAAATAAATAAATATTACCGACTAGGAAAAAACATAATGATAGCAAAAAGAGACCCATACTAATCTCCTACACATCTTACCGGAAAAAAGTAGAAGTAATGAAAAATAAAATAAAAATGCCAGAAAAAACCGAGGATTTCTCAAAGGAAATGCTTGAACTATGTAGAAACCTGCATCTTCAATTGGTACAAGAAAACAAAAAGGAAATGAGGTATTAATTAAAAACAATAAACTAATCGTAAGAGAAAAACCAAAAGCGGAGAAAAGAAAAAGAGAAATTTCCATGTTACCCAAAAACTGGCAAACAACACAGCACCATACAGAGAACAAAAATATTTTAGTTCAGTCCAAGGTGCATAAAACCGATGCATTTGCATATATGAAAGCGAGATCTCTCTTGCTTTCAGAGAAACTACACAAGGCATAGGAATTTACTGACAACGGAAACGTAAGTAAGTTAAAGGCTGAAGAAAAATCAAAAAAAAAACAAAAGAATCTGCAATACGGATGGTGACCGTGGGGAGTTAAACCACACCCCCCAAGAGTTTACAGCAAACAGAAACGGAAACAAAAAACAATTATCAAAAAAACAACATTTACAAAAATACAGGACTAAATTTAATATAGCTACACTTAACACAAGATCGTTGAAATCCCAAGATTCTCTATTTGAATTATAAAATGCACTAGAGAGCGTGAATTGGGATATTATAGGACTATGTGAAGTGAGAAGAGCTGAGGAGAAAACTGAAGAATATTAAAAGTAAACATATATTGTACTACAAAAATATCAGCTGGCCTTAATGGAGTAGAGTTTGTAGTTAAAAAAATATCTCAAAAATCATATAATAGAGTTTAGAGGAACATCAGACAGAATAGCAGTTTTAAACATTAAATTTCCAGGTCATAAACAACCTATTTCAATAGTTCAAACCTATGCCCCAACGGACATCGCTAAAGATGAGATAAAAAATTACTTTTATAATGAATTGTATGAAATCATGCCAAGCTTATTGCAACTTATTAGTTAAAAACGATTATTGTAATGGGAGAAAAGAACAAATGAAGATAAAGTATTAGGACCACACACATCAGGAAAAAATATTGACAATAGACAAAGGCTGATAAACTTTGTTTTGGCAAACAACCTACACATTATGAACAGCTTCTACAATAGAAAACATAACAGGAAATGGACATGGGTTTTACTCAACGGCCTCGTTAAAAACGAAATCGATTGTATCGTATCATATATAATGTATGAAAAAATAAAGACAAATTAGGGCCAGAAGCAAGAAGAAGAAGAAGAAAGGAACAAACGTAAAATAGGTAAGCAAAGAGAATAGAAATAAAATTAAAAAGACAACAAGTAGAACAGAAATATAAGAAATAGCAACTGACCGTGAAATATACAATAATGTATATACAATAGGTTACACAAATCACCCAATCGAAAGTGATGAAACTGACTTTGAAGAGATCCCAAGTGTACTAAGAGATGAAGTTAAAAAGGCTATAAAATCACAAAAAAAAGGAAAAGCGCCAGGGGAAGACACTATATCTAACGAGTTGCTAATAGGATCATCCGAAGTCATAACAACAATACTGACTGAATTATTTAATTAAATTTTGCACACAGAATACATACCTCACCAGTGGACTTCGCTATACTGTTGCATGAAAAGGGAAAAAGGAATGAAATAGCCAACTACAGGCCCATTAGCCTCATATAGAATGTTTACAAAATATTTTCAAAGATGCTAGTTGACCGTCTAACAAGAATTTGGATGGAACCAAACCAAAAAACAAGCAGGATTTCGCAGCGACTTTTCTACTATATATCATATCCATACAATAAAACAAATCGTTCAGAATATAACGAGTACAACATTAATTATTACCTTGCATTTGTCGATTATAATAAGGCATTTGACTCATTATATTATGGAAAAATCTGGGACGCTTTAAAGTTACAAGGAGTTAACAAAAAATATATACGTCTCATCGCTAACATATACAAGAACATGAAAGTAAAGGTACAAACAGAAATAAATGGAACATATTTTCCGATAAAAAGAGGAGTAAGGCAAGGTGATCCTATGTCCCCGAAACTTTTCTCGGCAGTTCTTGAATTCGTATTTAGATGTTTTGAGTGGGATGAATACGGGCTATATATAAACGGAGTTAAGTTGAACCACTTGAGATTTGCAGACGATCTTATACTCATTTCTGAAGATCCAAGAAGTTTACAAGAGATATTAAAACATCTTGTTTACGAAAATGATAAAGTAGGATTATCAATAAACATTAGAAATATCAAACTAATGACTAACCGAGAAAATATTCCTATTACCATCAACGGAATCACAATCGAATATGTGGAAGAATACACGTACTTGGGCTAGATCATATCCCCGAAGGACCACAAATAAAGAAATAAAGAACAGAATTAATCTGGTATGGAAAAGATACTGGTCTCTTAAGGAGATTATGAAAAACCCATTCGTTCCTTTAAAAAGCAAAAGCAAAATATTTAATTCATATATTCTACCTGTGATGGCTTATGGATGTCAAACGTGGAGTCTAACTGACCAGAACATAAGAAAATTAGAAATATGTCAACACAACATAGAACGGAGTATACTTAGCATAAAACTAAAAGATAAAATTAGATTTTATAAGAAACAAAACTAGATTCACGGATATAACTTATTGCATTAAAAAATTAAAATGGAAATGTAAATGAGAAAGGTTCAAGGACGTGACAGAGTGGTACCCGAGACAAAACAAAAGAAGGAGAGGGAGACAACGTCGTAGATGGGCAGACGACATTAGGAAAATAGCGGGCATTACATGGAGAAAACAAGCGCAAAACCGCAATCTATGGCAATCTCTTGAGGAGGCCTATGCTGGAAAGCAAAAACTCTACATTTACCGGTGTCAGATAGATAAACAAACCGTAATTTATTAAGTTAAGTTATATTGTATGTAAGATTGTTAAATAAAAGCTGTTATTATCATTATATGTATCAAATATAAATGTTAATTGGTCAGTCACTCAACAAGCAGAAAAGACAATTAACAATTCATCCACTTTAAGAAGAAAACGCTCTACGCTCTTACGCTCTTTTAATAAATTTTTGGCGCCCACTTGGTCTGACCATATACTGAGGCTGAAGAAAGCATTTCTGCGACCTCTTCCAAAAGAACGTAATACTACACTTCCTAATCACTTTCGTCCTATTACTATTTTACCTTTTCTCTCAAAAGTTCTAGAATCCTGTGTTCATAAGCAACTATCTACATTAATTCATAATAATAACCTACTGAGCACTTATCAGTCTAGGTTCCGTTCAGAACACAGCACCACACTGCTTCAATCAAAGTTACTGATGACATCAGATATGCCATAGAAAATAAAAAATAACAGTGATGGTGTTGGTCTATTTCACCAACGCTTTTGACATAGTTGATCATGATATTCTCCTATCCATTCTTACTCACTTACAATTTGCACCCACAGCCTTGGATTAGTTTTCCTCTTATCTTCGCAGACGGCAGCAATCGGTCCATTTAGAACAAGAATCCTCACAATTGACTTATCTCGAATCTGGCGTTCCGCAAGGTGGTATACTTATTCCTTTAATCTTTTCATTTTTTATTAATTCCATAACATCATATATTAAATTCCTGTACTACCTGTATGCTGGTGACCTCCAAATATATGTGCAAAGTGACATTAATGGCCCTCAAGGTGAGATTGCTGACTTCTGCTGAATTGTAATCTAAATGCCATTTTTAAATGGTCTTTACGTTTTAAGTTGAGTCAGTTAACCCATCTAAACGTCACGGAGTATTATTTCGTAGCTCTAGTTGGCAAAGATAGACTTTGCAAAATATCCTTCTATACTATACAATAACAAAGAAATTGCATTGTCAAAATCGGTTAAAAACCTAGGGCTTCATATAGACCTTAAGTTGAGCTGGGAAGTACAAGTTGCCGAGGTCAGCCGTAAAGTCTTTGCAAGCTTACATAGTCTTTACTGTCTGAAGAATTTTCTCCTCTTGAAGACCAAGCTTATGCGTGTACAAACGTTTATATTGCCCATAATCGATTATGCAGATATGTGCTATCTAGATTTAAGTAAAGTACTTCTAATCAAGCTAGAGCGCCTTTTCAATAATTGTATTAGGTTTATTCTTAACCTTTGGAAGTATGATCATACTTACTATTCAACAAAGGCGAAACTCTAGGATTATGCTTGTTCTTTTCTCAATTTTAAACTATTCAATCCTCCTCCATCTTGTCTTAAAAATAATATTCAATATATTTTGGTAAATAATGACAAAGACCTTCGCTCTTCTTCTAACTTAAAGATTTAAATTCCTAGACATATTACTTCTTTCTAAAGTAACAGTAAGTCTTTCACCGTTCAGGTTATACTGGTCTACAATTCCTTGCCGGAAAATATACGTAAAGCTACTTATAAAATAAAGTTTAAGATTTAAGTAGGAAATCGTCTTCTAAAGAACAATATCAATAACTGATCCTGTGGGTAACAAAGAATAATTACTTGCATTAATATATGTATGTTCTGTCCTGTGTGCGTGTGTGTATGTGTGTGTTTATTTTCGTGTGCATGTGTTTATATAATTATGTACTTTTATCTATGTCTTATATTTATATTTATGTATTTTATATACTTAGGTTTTTTTATGCAATTTATATTCACTTTTTACTTTTGTTATACAGCTTATTGTGCCTACCACATTTGCTCACCACGCCCCGGGTTGACTGGGAGAGAATGACTAATGGCATTAAGTCTGCCCATTTACTCCTTTTTTGTAAGGTGTTTACAATAAAGATTAAATAAATAAATTAATAAACTGGTACTAACCAATTATCCTGCGGAAGCATTAACTGAATAGACCACGAATGGTCCCTTCGAAACGCAATTAAACCCCATGTTACAAAATCAACCATATATTTCACGTTAATTACGCTCTTATTAATTTCTGGTGCCCACTCAGGTCTGACCATTTACAAACTGGTGCTGACCAATTATCCTGAAAGACTTAATAGTATTTCGATTGCGTTTCCAAGGAACTATTTCAACCATTTTGACTAATGCCAGATATGGTCTAAATAAACGAAAAACATATATTTAACCTCAGATTAGGGAATAATCGAGATGGAGGATTGGCAAACAAAATTGTCAAAATGATAGATGCATACATTTAGACATGTGTGTTTTGACAACTTGTAAAAACGCATCCTCCAATGCCAGAGTAGGAAATAGTTCCCCGTTTATTTAAAAAAATGTACTGAATAAAGTCAATCTAATCCAGAAAAAATATGGAAATAGGTTTTAAATTATTAAATTCATACATAATTAAATATAATTTCTACATATCCTATGAAATTTTAAACCAAATTTGCACATCCCACAAGAAATATGTTGATGGAAAACATTCATAAACTCAAACCAAACAAATAATTTTTCACTTGTTATATTAAAGGTTTCCTATTCTACAAATTGTTAATCTTAAATTATAAAAATAATTTGAAGTGATAAAACAGAAGCAATTAAAATATTTGACTAACACAAGTTAAGATACCCGAAACGTTGGGACTATATAAGTTAATGGGTATACATATTTGTCTGTCTTGAAATATATGTGAATAAAGAGTAAAAAAAGACCTAATAAAGATACAATTGGTAGTAACTGCGTAGATCGGACTAAAAATTAATATTTAAGCTGACGGTATGTAGGATTAACAAGTGACAGTTGATAAAAAAATTTCGTGAATAAGGTATAAGTAGTAATAGTATAAATATAAGTACAGTTTATATTTACAATATACTTTATTAACAAATTTACATATTTAAATTTTATTTACATTTGAATATTTTTGTGGGATTTTTTTCCCCGTTTGATCTAGCAACTCTAAGCATTTGGCATCATATGTTTATGTACGATACATATTAAAATAAGAAAATAATATAAAATAGTTAGATTAATAACATTTACCGGTGAAACGATATTCCGTCTACTTTTTAAAGCATTTTTTTAAATTTGCTCTCCTTTTTTCAGAACGGTTTTTGCAAGATTTAATAACACCAGTCGGCATTATTAAAGGAAAAACCTGAGAAATAAGTGACGTAGTGTCCGCTCGTAACTTTGCTTCGTACTAATTGGAGATTCTATTTACCGACTAAAAGTCATTTCATCGCACTTGCGTCAATATTCTGTCATTGCGCTGTATCTGGATTATTCTCTAATCTGAGTATTTGACATTTATTACGTTCCGATTTATTTTTAGCCCCCACTGAGGGCTGACCATTTACAAACTGGTGTTAACCGATTATCTTGAGGAAGTATTAACCACAAATAGTTACTTCAAAATTCAATCAACCCCCTTGTGGCAAAATTAGCCGTTTATTTCACGTTTATTACGCTCTTATTCCACTCAACTCGTGTGTAAACGAGGCGACGGTGGACCAATTCTGCTCAGCTTACCGGACGCGCAGTGGTGATACCCAGGATCCGATTCAATCCCCACAGGTAACGACTGAAACAGCCGTCGAAATGAGAAGCAAAGAATGAAATAAGAAAGTAAGTCGGATCCCGATGTCTTGCCTCCACCCACTGGCGCAGGACGGGGCGGATGGCCTTGACGGCCTCCTCCAGAGAACAAACTGATCCCTCCGATACCTCACCCCTCAGCGGCATCAGGGCCCTTTTCCGGTAAACCTCCGCCAGGACTTCGGCTTCGATGTCACAATGGAGGCTTACGGATATTAGGCACTTACATTTATATTTGACCATACATGCTAATTACCAATTGCATTCGTCACGATTAACTTTTTTTCCTCTATCCGATTCAAATATTTTGAGATGCTACCATTTATTATTGTATTTTTTTTCGAATATTTTTTCTCCTTGAACCTCTGACCAAATGTTCAAAGGTATTGGAGGTACCAATTAATTGGAGATTATTCCGCACAAAATTCTCTATAATAGAGAATTTAAAATTTGGGGTGCTAAAAGTTTTTGACTGGCCTTAAAAGTTAACACTCAAAATTTTGTGAATTCAAAAACTGACCAAATATCGTTATTACTTGACTATTTATGACCGATTGATGACCAATTATTTAAGTTGTTTTTTCGAGACTAAATTCATATTTACCCATGTAATCAATATTGAGCCCAGGATACACCACCTACAGCAGAGTCGCGGTGGTTGCTTGACTAAATTATATTCCTTGCATAATGTCATTAAATAATCTTTTAAAGTAAAATAAAAATTTTGAAAAACTGGTTTCTTATTTTACTTTCAAGTTCGATAACTTTTAATGAAAAACTTTATATAAAAAACGTGCAAGTCAAAACAATAAATTGACGACATAAAAAGAAAGATATCGAAACAATTTGAATTAGGGGCCTTGGAAAACTGAACTACTATTTAGGAGTAAACTTTATTAACGTTGAAATTGGTATCAAACTTAGCCAAGAGAAATATATTGACAATATCCTTAAAAATATAGACTTAGCGAATGCAAACAAGTGTCAACACTAGTCGAAGTTGAAATAAAATAAAATAAATCGACAAATTACAATAATGCTACTTGTTAAATATTTATATAGACTTTAATTATACTAGGTTCTTATATTCTGAAAATCCAGTTATATAATAAGTATCAGTTGCCTACCGGTACTTCATTTCAATTATTAAGTAGAGAAGCTTTTGATAGTGTTAAATATGTTAGATGAAAAATAGAAAAAGAAGGAGTAGTTGCAGAACAAACAAATGCCTCGCTTGCATTTAAGATTTAAATTTGTCCAGATACCAAACATTAAATAATATATATTGATACATATTTTTGAAGATTACTTGTGGAATTAGTCCTTTTGTAGATTAACAGATTCTGATGGAAACACAGGCATCCAAATCTAAAGTCGAAATGCTCAGTACCCAAATTACATAACCCAGCAGTTCTGATGTAAGTTGTACCGATTCTTTTATGTTCTCCTTCCGCTACTCTGCACGGGACTCCGTTGTCGCTACTAGCGGTGATCAAAAAGTAATGATAAACGGGTATTTCTAATAAAGATAAAAATACAAAAATCGCTTTTTCGGACCTTCACTACTTCCCAGCTAAAAAGTTATATAAATAGGACGTCATTTGGAGGAGCTACATTCATTTGAATACCAGCAGTCGGAGCGACAACACGAAAATGGAGAA
>JAOCPS010812917.1:0-10130 GCA_025505425.1 Graphium colonna
AGGCCTTCGCTAGAGTTCTTCTAAATTGACTGAAGTATTTATCTGAAAACATTCTGCCCGAAACCCAATTTGGTGTCCAACCTGACCGTGGCACCTGTGAAGCCATATTTTCCGGGCGCCAATTACAAGAGAAAAGCGAAAAACTGGGTCGTCATTTGCATGCTTTGTCGACCTGGAAAAAGCTTTCGACAGCGTGCCACGTGAAGCACTATGGATGGTCCTGGGAAAACTGGGGCGCACGGAAAAGTTTGTGAGACTTTTGAGGCTACTGCATGACGACATGCAATGCTGCGTCGCTGTAGATGGCGATCAGTCGAATTTTTCCTCGTCACTTGTGGGATGAAACAAGGGTGCGTCCTAGCTCCCACACTGTTTGCTTTATACTTTGCGGTTGTAGTCAAGGATGTCTTACAAACTGTTTTCGAGGGAGTCCGCATCTGTTTCCGAACAGATGGCTACCATGCGCTGTCAAGTGCCTCGTATATGGCAAGATACAGCACTTGCACATATTAATTTTTGTATCCCGGATCTCTTTAAGAACCGTTACGGTCGACCAACCTCTACAAAGCCCATGCTGCTGTTCCGATGTGGCTGTAAAGACACTGGGTATACACACAATTATCACCGTTTCAAGTACCTTCCCCAAGACCAATAGGAGCGATATTGGGCGGTACGCCTTCGGATCGGAGAGAGGTTTTCCATTTTTCTTGGGCAGAACTAATAGCCTATCCACCTTCCATACCTTGGGAAATACCCCTTCTTCCACACATTTCGCATACACAAAGTGCACCTCAGTGGCAGCAGCACTCCAGAATCCCTTCACCATTTGAGCTGTGATTCCGTCAATTCCCGTGGAGGTGATGGGCAGCTTTTTTTAAGTGAGTGAAACAGGCGAACTATGCGAGCTGTATCGAGGAGCATCGCTTTTTACATCAGAGTTAGAAGCTTACCGTCACGGAGTTCGCCCGCTTCAGATGTAAGGGACTAAGCTTTGTCGTTATTGCCTATTTTACATAATTTCTTATATTTAATTAAAATATTATTATTAGCTTTTATTTTTTATTAATAAATTAAAAACAAGAGTATCAATAAACAAATTTTATATAAATAAACCAAAAACATAACCAGATTAAACAAAGAAAAGACTCGCAAGAAGATAATGATATAATTTATTATCTTCTCGCTATTTGTTTGTTTGCAATAAAGTTGTATGAAGTAATATAATTATTATAATAGATTGATAAAATATATGAATGTTATATAACATAGGAAATAAAGACAACGCTTGGTCCCTTTTTACACCTTATTTGTTAAATTTGTACTTACACTGTCGTTGCTCAATTGAAACGCCCTAAAACCACGTGACAAACTAATATCATCGTATCATTAAATCCCGCTAAAACCACAAAACTACAGATAACTTTATTCGAGCACCATCTGTTACTTAGCACATAAAAACTGCTATATTTTTAGGCTTCTTACGGTATTTTTTTTTTGTTTGAGCAGTCAGTTTCCCTAATGTCAAGTGATCCTTTTTATTACGTGTGCGTTGTCAACCTGAAAGACTGTATAAAACAGGTTTATTTGGTGGGACAGGTCAAAAATATATTAAGGATTAGGAGGTGAAACGAGCGGGAAAAGAAGAGGGAAGGAATAGTCGTCCAGCAACCCAGAAATGTATGAATATTTTATTTCATGTCGACTTTGTATATGGCTGTGGTACTTCCCCGGGCGAGCAAAACCGTATAAGTGCAGCAAAAGCGGTGAAACGATGTTATGCTCTATGTGGTAATGTGATTTACAAGCTGTGTTTTAAATTATTATTCACGATGAATGACATAAAAAATAATATTTTATCCATGCATGCAATACTCAAATATAATATACATATAATTATTACAAAGTTATATATGTATTATAAATTTGCTTATGTTAATACGCAACTGAAAGGCTTCGGACCATTTTGTGTTTCTATGATAAGATTTACTTTTGTCATTATACATGCGTGAGTCTATGACCTGCTATGTTCTGCTTATGGGAACTTAGACTTTCAAATAGTTCAGCTTGTGATACTGAAGATCTAATACAGAATCTGTTTGTTCGTAAAACTTATGAAAAACCGAATTCGTAGCGTACGGAAGGGAATCGTCTAAATTGACAAAGGTTAAATTTATGTGAATAAAGATTAAAAAACATATTTTTACACATCACATATTTCACACAAAATAATAGAAACCAACTTGCCGCAAACGCCTTATAAGTGAATTTTTGTAACTGTTGAGCACGCCTCCTTCCTTTATCTTCACGAAGGATAAATCTTGATTTACGATTGTCGTGTGCCGTGAGTCGTGCCGCCTTTTTTTATACTTGTTTTTTTTAGTTCCCTGAGGTCTAACTAAAACAAGCGATTCTTTATTGTGTCAACATGTTGAATACAGAATTTCTACGCAAAATGAAAGTAGTAATTTACGCAATATTTTTTTTAATATTTTGCGGATTTTAAGGACCAAGTCTAAAATATAATAATAATAATAATATCAATGATGGTATCTTAGTTCCATAAAATGTCAATAAGCAATGCAAAACTCACGTAATCTAACATTTTATTTAATGAATTAGTTGTAAATAATAGGTCTATGAAATTGCCGTTTTGTATGGAAAACGTAAAAGTACTTATTTTTTCAGATATTTTTTTTTAATTTGTATTACTCAAAGTAATCACCAATGCAATCGACGCATCTTTGCCAACGCAGTGGCAGTTTATTGACGTCATTCTTGTAAAAATGAACTATTTTGTGCTGCCTCTTGGAAATTAATTACTTAATTTTTTTACCTACTAAAAAGTTGTCTAAATTTCCAAAAAAGTAATAGTCGGTAGGTGCAAGGTCTAGTGAATATGATGGATGAGGGAGCGCTTCCAACCCCAACTCTTTCAGCTTGGATTTCTTTCAAAATTCCGTCTTCTTTTCCCGTTGAGCAGCGCAAAGCAGATCTCGACGAGTACGTTGCGCTGGCGATAGTTAAGTTCACGGGACACGCATCTATCAAGCTTTTTTACCTTACCAATTTGTCGCAAATTAATCAATATTGATTCGATGCTAACATCAAAAGCTGCTAGCTCAGCTGTAGATTGAGTTTCGTCAGCTTTCACAATCGCCTTTAATTCATCATTGTTGACCAAAGTCTCTGGACGACCACGAGCTTCATTTTTCAAAGTCAAAATTTCCAGAATGGAACCACCAATAATGGGTTATGCATTCATTTGTATAGTTCTCTTCGTAAACGTTTTTGATGTTACGTGCCATTTGTGTGGCGTCTGTGCCACAACGGAAGTCATATTCCATATTAACACGAATTTTTAAAGTAGCCATTGGGACGAAAAATGTTCAAATGTAACCAAAATACAACGCTAATCAATAAACAAAAGACTGAGTTTGTTAAAAGAATGTCATGTTCCATTCCAATTTTTTTTATTTGAAATAACCAGTACTGAAGAACGGCAATTTCATAGGTAAAGAATATAAACCTAATATTAACAATACTTTTCCTTCTATTCCATATTCTGTATGATCCATTGATGACTTAGGAGATGATAGTTTTCAATTTATATCTATCTCGCACAGTCAAACTTACAATAACAATAAAACGCACACAAATATATGTATTGCCATTCTTATAATTGATATACGAGAAATTGTAAAATTATATCTTGTATAAATTTTGTTCGGTGTAGTTAGAATCTTCGGAATACTTTGTCAATATTTACAGGAAATTCAGCATCAAAGAGTGGTTGTAATGGTTCTTTACTAATTTATATAACTAGTAATTTAGTATGTAATGATTGCTAAAGCCAATTGGAAGGTTTTACCAACACAAAACAAAATTTATTTTGAATAAATACAGACGCTTACGAATTTTCATATTTTATTTAATATATAATTTAAAATTGTAGTAGCCTTCGCTGATTTAAATCGTCAAATACAGTCCAGAGGAACTGTGGAAAATTGTACAACTTTCTATGAAAAAATTAAGAGTTAGGCCAATTTTTACAAGTATTGATGCAATTTCATCGTGATAGTTAATGTAAATAAATGATATTTCTAACAAAAAACATTTATTAAATAAACTAAACTGCTTACAGAAACTATTTGATAGATTATTTTTAAATTAATTTGTTTATTTAAGAGCCAGTTCACGTTTTCACGCGAATTTGCATCATTTTAGCCGCCAAATTTACCACGTTACCTAATATTCTTAAACTGTTAAATATTTATAGAAAATATATCAATATTTCATTTTTATCTTAATTTACTAAGATCAGCTTTATTTTCATGATTCAGCTTTATTCATTTTTACGTTACGATGAGGAACCTCCGGCAACTAGTTAACTAAAAAGTCATCGCACAATCAATATCTGCTTCAATAAATATCATTGCGAAAGAAAATAAAATATATAGTAACCATCAGACATACATTTTACTTGAGCTTATTCAGGAAAGATTATCAATTTTCAATTCATTTAAACAAGAAATAAATAAGACTTAGGTCAATTTTTACAAATAGTGTCGCAACTTCATCGCTATTATTTTGTATATTTAAATAGTAACTCCAAAAAACATCATTTATAAAATAAACCAGATTTGTTACAGAAACTATTTGACAGATTTCATAATAACATAATTTACTTAAACATAATATCATTATTGCTACACTATAATTTTGCTTTATAATACGAGACGCGAACGGAATAAAATCAGTATTGAGCGCTCATCGGATCTTTGTCACTTTTTCGCTCGCTTCTGCTTTCGACGGCTGCAATATAAATGCTTCAATATAAGGCAACCACAACACTTTAGTACCCTTTACCCTTTTTGTAATTACGGTAGTACCTATATAACTCGTTATACAAAAACAGTAACCATCAGACATGTAACATCTGCGTTACACTTGTATGATTGACCCATATATTTTTGCCATAATTTCGCTGTAACCTGCACGCCAAAAATAAGTAGACTTTAAACGTCCTTTTATGAATGCTGAGCGTTTGCATCACGGCTTGTCCTGCATGTAGTTCTTGATCGAGCCGTTGCATGGACGCCATGTAACTGCTATCAGACTTTTCCAGTACCATTGTGGTGGCTGTTTTTGCCAGGAGTATATTTATTTATTTAATAGGGCTTACCAACTAAATACGTACAGGTCATTTACATAATTACAAAATATATTTAACTTTATACTAAAGTTGACACAATTTATGTACATATTAAATTAAATAATAGGCAAACACAACATTCATATATAGATTTACTTTCTAGAGAACAAGAACATACAGTGAAAAAAACAACTAAGCAAAATAAAACAATTCCAAAAAAAATATATGTAGTAAGTAAAGTGACTTAAATTTGTAACGACGAAAAAATTAAATACAAAGAGAGTAAAACTATAAAGTTTTATTTAAAGAGATTTAATATGTATGTATTCTTTTTTATTGAAGGACGATTTTCATTGTAAATATCCGCATCACAAGTCTAGAATAATGTATTATACGCATTTAATGATTCTGCTATCGGTTTTCTTTTATCGTATTTATTTTTACTAGTTTGAATATAAAAAAGGCTTATAATTTTAAACCCGGGCACTTTTTCTGGAAACATTTATATTTGTATCAAGCAAGAGAGATTGACAATCCAGTTTATAAGATATTAGTTTATGTATAATATATATTCGATATATATATATCTATATATTCTATATATATATTCTATGCTCATTACCTCTTTTCACCGCTCTAAGGAAATCATATTGAAGTGATCAAGTCTTTTTTCATAACTCTTAACACTAAGATGAGTCCCTTCAACATAACCTAATTTAGATAACACATTTTTTTGTCCTTTCTCTAAACGATGATTATTATTTTTATAAAGAGGGCACCACATAATACAACAGTAATTTATGTTACTGTCGATCAATAAAAAGTAGAGGCTTTTAAATATTTTATAGGACCTAGAACTGAGCCCTGGGGAACCCCGTAAAAGGCCTGATACACAAAGGATGAAAAACCATTAACAACTACTCTCATTGTACGGTTATCTAAATATGATTTTAAATACTTCCATGTATAAAAAAAAATTTTCAAGCGTCGTCAATAAAATTTTATGGTCTACTTTGTCAAATGCCTTGCTGAAATCCGTGTATATAGCGTCGATTTCATTGCTAGTCAAGTCAAGACATTTTTAGCAAAAATTCGACGTGGAGCGTTTTGAAATAAATTCATGTTGTTGTTCGCTTATAAGCTGTTTTATGTGCCATTTTAAGTAATCGTCCACAAGGTATTCGAATATTTTAGCTAATGTAGACAGTATATTAATTGGTCGATAATTGCAGACATCAATGTTATCTACTGAATTGTGAATTGGTGTTATAATAGTTTCTCACCACAAATTGGGAAAAATCCCTTCGTAATAGAAAGATTGTATAATATATACAGAAGAGTCGATAAGGCTTTAGCATATTTGTTTTTTAAATATGAGGAATATTCTATCTAAACCAGGTCCCTTAGTAATGTCTATGTATTAATATGTTTTTCTATATTCCTTTTTAAGTATTTGAGTGCTGCTTACATTAAGAGAAATATATTTTTTTTATATTGTTAATGAAATAAGAAATAGACTGCAAATTGAAGGTTAGTACTATACCGATTGAAAATGTTCATCAAACAAGTTAATAATTTTTTTTTCCTCATTAACAGTTTTGCAACCAGTTTCATTTCTCTTGGTTGTGACTGATTGTTATCTCTTTTGTTTTTGATGTATAACCAAAAGTGTTTGGGATTTTTTGTAACATTTTCTTCAACATAACATAAATAACTTTTATAGCTTTTATTAATTAAAGAATTTGAACTTATTCTTAATAATTGTTACTCAAATTCGTCACGCATGTTCTTATATTTTTTAGTTTTTTTGCGGTATTGAGGATACCATACCGGATATTTATTTTTGGTTGTCATTTTTTTAATGGCATATTTCTCAATATTTTTGTGAATTGTATCATAATATTTTTTTGCATTATTTACAGAATGACAATTACTTAATTCATATTCTCGTTGCACTCATAATCAGCTTTATGATGCGTTTGTACTTTTATGTCGAAGCCTATCTATTTTTTCAAAAATTAATTCAATTTCCAAAGGTGGGTGATAGTTGTCAATCTTTGAAAGTGTGTTAGTGGATTTATTAACGGAAATAGGATATTGAATATTGGATAACACTATTATTTCCCAGTCAACCATAGGGTGATACAGAGAAGGAGGTGCACAGAATGGAATTATAGGGATAAATTATAGATTAAATTAAAACTATATAACAAATGCAACGCGAAGAAAGATATTGTATATATACTATAAATGTAATTGTATTGTATGTAATTCATCAACGGTGTCATAAATCTACCACCCGGTTCTCTAAGAAATGCTTATGAACTTTTTCCTTAAATGCTAGGCGGTTTTCAGCCATCCCGACTTTAAGAGGTAACGAATTTTACAAAGGAATAGACTGTATAAAGGAAGAAGAGTGCGTAAAGTCAGAACAGTGAGACGGACATACGAGAAGACGATTATGCGTAGAACGAAGGTTTTTGTTACTGACAGCAGATAAATATTGAAATGATGAGATAAGTAACTGCGAGTAGACGAAGAATTAAGAAAGGAAAAAAGAGTGGTTAGTGCTTTTAATGATCGTCGTTGGCGTATTGTTAACCATTGGAGTTGAGTGCGATGGTAACTTTCGTGGTCATACTTACGAAGGTTGAAAACGAATCGAATGCACTTATTTAGAATTCGGTCGAATTTTTCGATCTGATCTGCATTCAGGTCAAAGTAGCACATGTCACCATAGTCGATAAGGGGAAATATTAAGGTCAACACGAGCTTTACCTTCGTTTTCATCGGTAAGAAATATTTTAACCGGTAAAAATACCGCAATTTACATGAAACTTTTTGAGAGACACTTGCTATTTTACCCTTTAAACTGGTTGGATGTTGATCTTAGGTTGATGGGTGATTGCAGCTTTACTCTCACGTGTATCTTCATAGCTCTGGTTGTGCTGTGACGTGGAGACGTAAATAGAAGGTGCATCGGCAGTCAGTGTCGGACGTAACTTGTGTAACTTTAACTTCAGTTGTAAATTCTTTTGGATGGGTTGTGGAAATCAGATGTGTATAAACTACTGTGTATAAACTATAAACCATGATATTGGGATAATATTTGGTTGCGTTAGAAGCCGTTCTGACACGAACCTTTAAACTTGCAATGCATAAACAAACCCTAATGCAAGGTGCATATAATAGCTACTGTGATGTAACTCTAGATATAATGCTAATGCAATATGCAAACAATTTATTTTAATATTTATTGCTTTCTTTTTTGGTATCACTATTTCAATTGAAATACGCAGTTCATAATTATTATTTTCATTGTTAACTACAGAATTAATCCGGACAAATAAAATTATCGTTAAAACTAAGATTGTCGCCAACTGCTAGTGTTATAAATGTGAATGTGAAATCGATGTTCCTTAACTTTTAACGTTTTAACATCCCATTTTATTAGTCAATTATTCTTAAATCTAACTTACACACTGTCAGGGTACGGAACAGGATATAGGATATTTAAAAAAAAAAAAGTGATACGCCCGGAGGATTAATAAAATGTTAATGAACATACGCAAAGTCTCACACAAAAGGATGTTACGGAAAGAAATATAAACTCTTTTGTTCTTGCCTTAATGGAAGTTTGGGTTTATGAAAACTAGCGATATTTTATGTCGGCACAGGTTTCTCTTGAATTAAAAAAAAATATCATTGCTGCTTATTTTTTAAATATGTTATACAAATTCTGTATTTATGCATACATATACATTTTATTGTATATTTTTATTATTGAAACATATTGTACTATTACTGTAATTAAACCACATACAAATAAACATCTTACTATGGAAGAAAAAAAAATATTTCCTATCGTCAAATGCTAATAAAAATATTTATAATTTTCATTTAATGAAGATGAAACAAAAAATTAGATTCTGCACTACAATCTTCTTTAATAGAAGCGATGTCTAGCTAATCAGGTCTAATAAAATTTATATCGTCTTTACAGCGCCTATGTGAGGATACAGGTTATTGACCCGGGAACAGGGCCAGGATGCTTAGCTAGCTAACTTTAATTTTATGCATTGAGTCACTTACTTCAGCTCCTTCTGTACTAGCGCTTGAATATGACTTTTAGGTGTTTTTGTATAAAAATATGAAAATTTGAATGAAAAATTCGTACTGAATCCAATTTTGATTTGCTTTTTTTATGATATATTCTTTAGTCAGCATTAAACCTTACCAGAAACTCTTCTCTATTTTTGACTTTAATGAGTAGTTGTTAAAGTAGGTTCTATGTAAATATAAATATTTACAGTATCGTTTTAAATACCAAGCATATTTATATGAGTAGTTCTTTGCACTGTTTTTAAATAACGTGTTACAGATTTTCTAGATAGTTTAAAATAACTCTAAGTCAGATATAGGTTCAAAAATAACTAGATCTTTTGGATGATACAAAATTTTACAAAAAAAAACTATTCGGTATTACCAATTTTTATCACCTTAAGTTGACATTGTAAGTTTAAATCTTAATTCCTACTTTGAATACCAGCTGTTTTCCGCGGTCAACCACATAGAATTTCTCTGTGGTATTCGATGTTGGAATGGAAACATTTAACGAAAGAATTGTCCAATTGAACTGCGCAGAGCGACTTCATATGTTTATATTTAATAACTTAAGAAAAATCTCGTATATTTTCTCACATGCTACCTGTTTATGACCATTACAAACACAACCAAAAACAATTTAAGAAATAGGTACAGCCATTTAAAAAAAGAGAAATAAAGAGATTTTATCCGCCTCCGTAGCCTAGTAGTATGGGCCCTTGCTTTGTAAACCGGAGTTCGTGGGTTCGAATTCTGCGGGGGGACAATAACTTTGTGTTATTGTTTCTTGGTTGGATTAGGGCAATGCGGGCTGATCACCCGATTGCCGGAAAAGAAAGATGATCCATGCGTCGGATGGGCATGTAAAAAGTCG
>JAOCPS010813028.1:0-10130 GCA_025505425.1 Graphium colonna
GTCTTCCCTATTGAAATTTGGATGTTTTTTTTAATTTCAATAGCCTCACGAATCATCCTTGGCAGGAACCGGTGTTCATGTTTTGGAAATGCACAACGTGAATTGCAAGACTCATAAAGGTAATTTTTTTATTAAAAACCAACTGTTTTCCTAACTATATTAAACGTCAATTAATTACATTTATGTTTAATTTAGCTAGGACAAGAGTTTCTTTTTAAATAAAAATACATGAATATATAAAAAAATATAATAATTAAAATGAAAAAAAGCCAATAAAAATACTATAAACGAAAATAAAATAGCGGCTTTATGCATTTTCAGAACTAGCTTTACAAAAACAACAGCAAAACATATTGAAATTTGTAAAATAAGTTCCTGTATAGTTTGTTAAAAGATACTTTGAAAATTATATACGCTACAAATTTGTTTAAACTCTTTGAAATTGAGAAAAATTAAAAAATACTATGTTTCCTACGTCAGGCATTTTAACTCAAGGCGATAAACAAAAAAGATAATAAATCTAATAAGGTGTAAACCTTCATGAGCTATTCCATTCCATTCCACAAGAAAGGAAGTAGGATTAATCAAACGCATCTTATTTTTTACAATTCAAGTAATTGGGGAATTATTCATAGGCCCGCATAAATTTTGTTTTGTATATATAACGTTCATTTGATTAGCTCTTTATTAAAAATAATGTGTATTTATTGTAAAAATAAAACTAACAAAAAATAATTACCAATAATTAGTTAAACATTTTTTTTACAAGTGTCATAAAATTACAGTGCCTGTTAATTTGAAGAACATTATTATATGAAAAAAATAAGAAATATGTTTCCAAACAATTTGACTATCCCAAAAATATTCTATTAAGATTATTAAATTCGAAAGCATTTCTCCACTAACCTAGTAACTCAAGGCTATGCCCCTAATTTAATTACATAAAATTGATGACAAATGAATACCGCGTGCTCCCCTTTTGATATCGTTAGTGACTCTCCAGTCAACTTTTATATTCATATTTTCGTCATTAATCACGGGTTTAGTCTCCTGTCTTGAAGGTCATGAAATAATCTGATATATTTTATTATTAGCTTTTAAAAAGATACGGTATCAGAAATAAGGGAAATCATGACTTATTTCTTGGGTTATCAATGCAATGTGCTTTATACTCTAGGATAACGTCACAAAAAGTACTAATGTTTGAGTCTATTTAATATTATTATTAAAAGTTAATATTTCTTGATATGATCATCAATAAAATTTTGCTATGTCATTAATAATAAAACTTGCATGATACATTTCATACAGCTCTCCGTGAATGGTATCCCTCCGCATAAGGTAGCGCGCATGGAAAGGTATTTATTGAAATTTGGTTCGGTTTTGGTGCCTATAAGCAACATACATACACTCATTCTCTTTGATATACATACATATGATAATATAAAACAAAACCAAAGAAAGAAAGAACATGTCTCAAATCAATCCTTACAATTAAAGAGAGTGAATCGATCAAAACGCCTTCTGTCAAAACAATATGTAGGTGAAAGGCACATAAATATTCTCTTTACCAACAAAAAAAATTACGATTAAAAAACACTACAATAAGAAAAATGATAAGAAAAATAATAATCGCTCACAGTTTTAAAGAAGCTGCTCAAATGGTCGAAAAGTTACAACGTGGTCATTATCCTGCGTCAATAATGGCTTTTATGGGGCATGTCTTATCAAGGAGTCACAAAACTACATTTTTGTGAAAAAGGGGTGAAAACTTCAGAAAAAGTGTATCAAGATACAGTTTTGGATCGTGTTGTGACACCTCTCAGCAATACACTTTTTAAAAACATACAGTGGACTTTCCAGCAGGACTCTGCATCTGATCACAAAACATGAACTATCCAATCCTGGCTTGAAACCAACGTTCTGGACTTTTTAAGATCTGAATACTGGCCGTCATCTAGCCCATACCTCAACCCTTTAGACTTCAAATTATATCCAGTTTTGCAGGATATGGCCTACTTTAAACGGCACAGTAACATTGAGTCTTTTAGAATTATTTTGAAGCAAGTAAATAGCTGTATCAAAACCAAAGGTGGCCAATTCGAATAGAACATCGCGATATCTTAAACAAAAAGGGGGGCATTGAGATAACGAGTGAATATAACTGTTACTATCAAGTTGTTTGTTTTCAAAATAAATATTGGAAAAAAATCTTTTTTCGTGGTATTTATTAACTAATGTATCTTTAAAAAAATACATTAACAAATGAAGTTAGTGTAATATTTAAACGCATAAATAGGGAAAAACTAAGTGAATGTCACTGTAACAATTTTGAACTGTTGAATTATGGAATATCTCGTGTAGCTAGTTACATCTACATGACAATCATCTCGTCTAAATGCCATATTAAAAAATAATACATCCTATTGCGAGCATCATTTTAAATTTGAATATATATCTCCATATGCCGTAATAAAGGTAATTAAAAGCATTAATCAGAAAAATGCCGGTAACTTAAGGGATATGTCCGTAAAGTTATTGAATACAGTAATACTATATATTGCACCACATTTAGCTCGAATTTTTAATAAATATTTAGATTCGGGACTGTATAGTACATAATACATAAGAAGGCTTCTCAATCTTCATCAATATGGAATTCGTGAAATAGCTCTTGACCTTATTGCCTCTTATCTCAGTGGAAGGATTCAGAAAGTGCTTATAAATGATGTAAGTTCTTCTGGATGTCCCTTAAAAATGGGTGTCCCTCAAGGTTTTATTCCGGGTCCATTTTCTTTTCTAGTTTATATTTATGATCTCCCTTTTTACTCGAAAAAGTTGTGTAATATTGTACTATTTGCTGATAGTATATATTAGTCGTAATTGGCGGTTTGAAGTACACGTCGCAGGAATAAACGCGATGACAGGCTAAAATTCTGAAAGATGGTTTTTCGTCGTATCTGTGCTCCTAAACAGTTGACTCTGCCACGTCACTCGTAAAATATACGATATGCGTGGGTTGGGTAAATTAGGCCAACTTAACAGTTTAAGATCTTAAACCAGAATAAGATAGATCGAAAAAATATTTTCTTGGTTATAATTTACTTACTTTTAGACTGCACAAATAAATTGTAAGCTCTTTTTTCAATTTTGCTAATATTGTGAAAATTCATAGGCGGTGGCGACTACTTAAAACCAGTTTGCCCGATTTTTGATAAATAATGCTTCTTTACAATAGTAACTGACGTAATAATTAAGTTAATATTCATAATTGCTTTTTTATAGAATAACATTAGCTACAGAAAGGTTTGATTACTTCTGATATTGATTGATATTGGTAAAAAATCAAGACCATACTGTTTCAAGATGTTACAGCAAAAGTTAAATTTAAAAGAAAACTTGAGATGGTATCGATAAAATCTGTTATCTGCGCTTGAGTTTGAGGATCCAACCGTTTTAGAGATTAGCCATTCCTTATAATCTTACAGACACGCGAAAAGGCAGATAAATAAAACTTGTAATATATCTTCGACCTTCTTATATCTGGTTTGTTAAAAAAAAAGTGACAATAGATGACAACAAAAACTATCATGTGAATACAAGTATTATTTATTATTATCCAACTCCATTACACGAAATATTACTTGGAACATTACCATTTTCTCTAAAAAATCCGAACAGTTCATTTATATCACAAAACAAATCAAGTGTGAACCTTGATGATAGACTAACGATGATTCATGAAAGTAATCTTTTTTCTAAAAATTATATCGAAAGTCAGTAGTGTTAATCATATTTTGTGCATATGTTAAAACATATATGAAGCTATATACAGATTATTTTAAACATAAATGAAATACTACTTGCCAAATGTTGGAGATTATTACAATCGCCATTTTGCTGTACCTTGTCGCAAAAATTTTCATCTCAGTTCCGAAACTACACATTGCATCAATAATTGATTAAATACATGATTATTTCAATTTATGATTATTTCAAGTAAAAATAACATAAATGACGTGTGTTCGTTTCCCTTATTTTAAAAATATATTAACAGGCTTATTTTTAAATATATTTAATGGTTGTTATATTCCGTAAGTTATTTATTTATCACAAATATTTTTAACAAACTTGCTTTGTCATTCTTGTAACACTGTACCTTTTTACTGAAAAGATTTAGGTAGAACAAGCACAATTGTAGGGAATATATTAATCGCATGTTCGTTGACAGAGTTAGACCTACAAACATGTTTCGTTATTAACAAGTTAAACATTTATTATCTGAACCATGAAGAGGAATGTAATTTTTTTTATTTACATTTTGAAAAATAAACATATTGAATTTACTTGCTAAATATATAGGCAGGCAGCGGCGGGAAGGTTAAAAGGGTCATACCACTTATAGTACCAAAATTTAAAAATAAATTATTAGCTCTTAGTGCGTGGTTTGTGAGATTGTGATCGTTTGCCAATGGGAAAAAAAATTAAGTCATTCACATTCATTTACATCTTACTGAACTCTGAAAATTTTAGACCCATGTAAATAATGACCTTTTGTTGTCCTATAAATTGGAGTGCCAATAACGGTAAAAATTTTCAAAATCCCTAACAAAAAATATATACGATAAATATATGTGATAGTAAATTATTTGTACCACATATATACAAGGAAAAATTATATATGTATAATAATCATCTTTTTTTCCTTATTATGTGCATAATCTTTATTAAAATACTTTTTTTTTAACAAAATCTTATTTACCAAAATACACTTAAAAAAAGAGGAGGTCACCTTATAGTTGTTGTCATGATCAAATATGGCATGGATGTTTTCTATCCGTCGTAAGAAAAAATAAATAGTCAGCCTATACGTGTTTTCATGCGCATTTACTTACTTCAAAAATGATAGAGTAAGTAATATCCGGGAGCAACCCCTTGTTGTGCATTTCCATTAGAATAAGAGGAAATAAGTCGAAATGAGCTTCATACTATTAGTGTGAAAAGCAAAATGTTCATCATGCTAATATTAATATTTTTACATATATTTAAAAAATTGCAAGTTTCAATATTTTTGAGATGGTGGCAAATGTATCGACGATTCACCCGATGTTAAGTGGGTACTAGCAATATCAGCCAACAGTGTTACAGACTATCTGACTTGATGCCTATAGAGGTTGTTCCGGTCTGTACCTATATGAAGTATAAATAAATAATGAACTTATAGTTTAATTTGTTCGCATCCATCTGTTGAAATAGGAAAATACTCTAATTATTGTCCTTTGTAATTTACGGTTTGATTGTATATGCTCACATCTTTAGTTTCTTTGTACGATAAAGCCACTTCACGAGTTAACACTTTTTCTCGGTAAATTTGAGTCGCGCGGTCGATTCTTAAAACTGTGTTATTATCTCATTTTATTTTTCATTTACAGAACAGAGCTGGGGTCACAACCTTTTATAGCAAAATCGTTTAAAAAACAACGTACCGCGGCCATCGGAAAACCATAGTAAGATAGTGATGGAGTCCTCCTGTTCTTTGTACACGATAATATGAACAGTATTCTAACAAATTGACCTAGTTCGAACACACAAAAAACCGTTCGACCTTTATAAAATGGATCTATTTTATTTGTAATGATTTGGAGTTAATTTATCGCAGTACTAAGAATACCAAGGTATTTTCAAAGTCAATATGGTTTTGTCCGTCCGGGCTTGTTTCTGCACCGATTGTCACGAAACTTGGTGGAGGGATGTATATTGAAGATCCTAAGATTGATTTTTAAAATTATGTAAAAATATTTTTTTTTCATCCCTCCGCCCAAACGAAAAAAAAATTTTATGACTTACCCCATCGTGTGAGGTATCGTTGAAAAGGTCACTTATAATTGAAAAAAACTTCCTATAAATCATGTGTTTCAAACCCCCCAGTCCCAAGATATCTTAATACAAAGTTAAAATTAGAGCGTCCCCTCCCCTTCAACTTTTGAAATATTATTATGATAATTTTGAAAAATTACCTCTAAGTACTTTAAAATTTTAGCAGATCCAGTATGATACCGAGTATCATACATGGATATTTTTATAAAATTCGACAAACTTATAAACAAACTTACAGTTGTCCGAACAAAACTTCGTTTAACAGCGAGTTATTTTCAGATGAGGCTCACTTTCACATCAACGTCCATCTCAATAGGCAAAATAGTCGCTACTGGAGTAGCGTAAACCCACGTCGCAAACATCAAAGGCCGTTACATAGCTCTACAGTAACAGTTTGGGCGGCTATATCAGCGCATGGCATCACAGGCCAATACTTTCTTGAGAACGAACATGCACGTGCGGTTACTGCTACTTCTATGTGGCAATGATCGAGGATTTTTTTACACCAGAGTTACAGAATTTTCCAAGTTTTAATACCCGGACCTGGTTTCAATAACATAACGCAACTGCCCATACGTACTCTGCCCGTCGTCCGTAAACTTTTCCCTAACAAAGTGATACTTTGAAGAGGAGACATTCCCTGGCCACCACCTAGCCAGGATTAGAGTTTAATAGACTTTTTCTTATGGGTTAACCTCAAGTCTAAAGTCTACGAAACAAATCCGCGGTAATAAAGAAAAATCCGAAAAAGAAAAGAAAATATCCGAAAAGAAATGTCAAGCATTTTAGAGCGTACTTGCCACGCAGTAATAGAAAAATTTGGTCGTTATTTACAGGAATGCCATTTAGATGAAGTGATTATTAAAACATAATGCTCGTTTAATCTTCATTACTAAACATTAAATCAAAATTTCATATTGTACATACTTTTTTTATTATTTTTTTTTAGTTCAAAGGACTTATGGGACACCCGGTATTTATTTTGTCAAGCGGTCATACGCACCATCGAATGGCTACGGAACCCTTTCGTGTGCGTGCCCGACAGGCACTGAATCGGTTTCTTTTTTTTTAATTGGCTTGCCTATAATTTGAGTTTGGTTTTTCGTTATTTGATAGTTTTAAATGGATTATAATTATTTAGCATCACGTAAAGATCTTAAGAATGGAAACTCTTGCTTTTAATTTAAACTACGCTAAACGTTCCTTCGTTCACTTTTACTTATACAATACTCTTCTTATCTAGATTATTATTATATTATGCGCAATTTCGCTGGCGTTAACTTAAGAGTTGTTTTAATGGGCTAAATGAACAGGACTGAATTAGGTTAAAATAATCGTTTTAGGATGTGCTTTAGGTCTTTGTATAAAATAATTCAGAAACAGTTTTAGCTGGATAAAGGTTTTTTTCAGCAATATCAAACATTTATTATCCTTTTTCTGTACTTTAACTGTAATTATTTCATAGTTTATTTATGGTGTTAATTTAGGCTTAATTATTATGACATAAGTTTGACTAGAAGTTGTTTTTTATTCTCCGTCAAAAGTAAAGTATTTGGAAAATTTCAAGAAGAGGCTATTATGCTCAAACAATCACGTTGGATGATTCCTCCAGTATTTCGATTTCAGATTTCAATATTCTTAAAGTATTCTGCTACTATTTAACAACTATTATGAGAAAACAAGATTGCCTTCATAGCCTAGTGCTATCGACCCTTGCTGTTCAAACAACTTTAGTTGTTCCTATCTGCAAAAAAATTATTGAGTAGCTGCTATTCTGATGACCCGACAAAAATAAAGTCTCGAGCTTAGTTTGGCGTATCGGTCTCTAATGTCTAATGTCAACTAAATGGTTATGTACTATCTTACTTGTAATTTTATTATGTATTGTGATGAGAAAATGATGATGATAAGCAGCTATGATAGGAAAGGTTAAAGGTTTTATAACTAAGGTAGCTAAAAAAAATCCTAATATTAAAAAAACAGCATTGTTTTTTACATAGGGAAGCTCTTATGACGAAGTCTCTGCCAGAAAAACTATTGTGCGTTCTTCAAGAAATCATCGTTAATTACATAAGATCGTGACTGCTGAACTCTCGCCTTTATAATGCATTGTGTCAAGAAATAGGGGCAGATCATCAGTCACTTTTGTGCAGTCCCCGGTTTCAGTTTATCTGTTTAAAAAAAATGGCTTACAAAACTTGCATATCTCGCAGACGTATTTACTCAGTTAAATAAACTCAATAAAAAATGCTAGGCAGAAATTCCATTATTTTACCATTGTTGAATAAAATTGCAAGCTTTCGTGCTAAATTGGGGCTATGGATCAGTCTCGCTACCAATGGTCATAATGAAATGTTCCCGAATGTCATGGCAGCTGATCCGGAAAAAAGAGTTCAGACTTTGATTGTCAAACACTTAAAGGTTCTTGCAGAGAACATCAATTTCTTTTCCCTAAGATTGATCTGCAACCTATAGACTGGGTTCGATTAAATTGGAAACCACATTCGTAACAAATAAGATAAATACAAGGCTACTATTTCCTTTTTTAAGAACATTTTTTTTGCTGACGACGCAGGTATGTATATGTATAATTTCCAGATAATCGGTTAAAATATTTGGGCGAAAATTCGTTTAATTAGGGATTTATAATAAAAAATGGTATAATTTGAATCTGTATATATGGGTAAGAGAGAAAAATATATGTAAAATGATTATCTGTCTGATGATGTAAAAAATATTTTTGTTATTACATGTGGGAATTCTGATATTAGATAAAAATGGCAGTATTATTCAGTGCTAATTACACTTTATATTGTAAATTTCAAATGGAAGAGCTTGTTTTAGAATATGTTTAGAGACTAAAATGAACTACGTACCTTTGTAACAACCGGAGATATATAGAATGTAAGCTACGAAAACGTAAGAAGGTTGTATGGGCAAATCGTATTTCTTATCAAGGATGCTTATTAAATTGTTTTCAGTACTTGATGACAAATGTGTGCTTCACTACCTACCAATAATAAAAATCAAATTGACTGGTAGAACAACCTGAAGAACTCGTACTAGATTTAACAAATACTTTTAATATACACACATAAACATCACATGTGATGCCATGTGTCAAAAAGCTAATTTGATTAAGGAGTTTAATTTTTTTTTATTCGATTCTTACCAAGTTACTTGGAGTCGGATGAAACTGGATTTCAATTTTTACGGAGAACGACTGGCATCTGACCTCCGCACCCCAAAGGGATGAACTAAATTCAAAGAATAGATTAGTAACCAGGATACTTAAAGGAACTGACATCCTATATCGACTGCCAAAGATTTTCTTGACAACCGGGATTTCTTTTTACATGCCCATCCGACGCAGGGGTTATCTTTCTTTTCAGGCAATCAATCGACTATGATTGCCTTATCCCAACCAAGAAACAAAAACACAAAGTCGTTGTCCTACAGGGTTCGAACCCAACACTTCCGGTTTGTAAAGCAAGCACACATACCACTAAGCTACGGAGACGGTTGGCTACGGAGGCGCTTGATAGATAAGTCCGTCATAAGAGGCTGCATCGAACACGCTGAAATGTTGGCAGGCAAATGGGCTATCTATAGGCTAGATAAATATTATATATGCGTTTGATTTTTTAATATATAAAAAGTGATTTTTAACATATAATAGCTATAAAACATTCAGCATATAATCAGTCAGAGTTACAAATGCATAGAAAGATTGAGGGGTCATTCCAGGACTTACTTTTGACAAATAATTCATGATATTGAAATGTTTTAGATGTCGTTATATCCAATCTCGGTGCTACATGATTCTTAGGGATCATAGACAATATGTCTGAAAGTCTACATTGTATCTGAGTATTATCATGGGGTTTGATGGACCTGGCAACGACCTGGATATAACAGTTAAGGAAATTCGGACGGTTTTTTGGCTTTCGTTCACACTGTCGAAGCATTTTTAACATACTTTCTTTTTTTAATAATCTTAAATTAGATTTTAATGCTCGAACATTCATTAAATTCAATAATAGAATTATCTACTTGTTTGATTCAGCAAGTGTTAAATTAATCTATTATACTTAATCATTATTCATTGCGTTCGTTGTATAATATTATTAAAAATTGCGCAACAATTTAATTAAAAATAAAAAAAATACTGATTAAAATTTACTTATTGAAGCAAAAATTAGCGACAATAATTTAAATAACCGTTTTCTCTTATTACCCATTATATAGGACGC
>JAOCPS010813139.1:0-10130 GCA_025505425.1 Graphium colonna
CGTTATTCAGAAGATCCAAATAAGCTTGTACGTTAAGAGATAACGGGAAAATGACGGGTCCCAGAATAAGGTCCCCGATGATACACACGTTAATTTTCTACTGGTGCTGGAAATTACTTTGACTATCTTTGACCTCGGCATGAGGATTTTCGTGGGCCCACACATGTTCACTGTGTAAGTTCAACACTCCGTTCCTGGTAAACGAAGGATGAAAAGTCAGGATCAGCAGCTACGCGATTTCTGTACCACGTACAACAGTTAATTAATGGAACAAATCCGCTGACGTCAACTATTGCGTCCTACTAAAGCGGTAAGGATGTTGCTCGTCGTCGTCCAGTATGTGCCATATCACCATGTGGTTGACGTTAAAAACAGCACCCGCCCGTCGCGTGCGTCCCTCTGATTCAATTCAAAGTGCTGCAAAATTTGTTCTTCCATTCGCACAGGTCTCGCGGTCGGATGGCCTTCACTGCGCTCCGCGTGGAAAGTTCCGGTTCGCTGAAGACGAAGACTCATGTTCCTGAACACGCCGTACGGTGGCAGGTTCAGGTTGTTCAGCTGGTGGCCTTCCTTCGATAAATTTTTGCCGTTAAATTTCTCGTGCTTCGTTAATGCTGTTATTGTGAACAGCCCCAACACAATATCATATCACAAAACTCGTTGTTTGAATACACGTGACATAGCATCGTTAGGAAATCGAAAGTAAGAAAATAAATATGTCTAACACGCTCCAGTGACGAAAACATACTGACTGAAGGTCAAGAATGAAACAAAAATTGCAATTTCAAAACAAAAATGTTTAGGGTTCCGTGACAAACTAATGCTAACCACTACTAAATAGTTCCGTTGAGACGGCGCACAGTGCGATCTTACGGAGTAGGTATAATTCTTTGTTTAATTAATTAAAATAAAAAGCATACCTGAATATAAAAAGTTTCACTCGATTTTTGAGTTGTCTTAGAAAATTATTACTTTTTTAAGACATTGAACATTTTTGTATGGAATCTGGCAGTTGCAAGTACCTAAACTCGTATTTTGACATGTCTATGAAACCTAATATGCCAATCGAAAGAAAAAATAATTACAAAAAACAAATGCGCCATTTTTACAAACAGTAAGTATTGGTATTTTGTAATTATATTTTCTTTCGATTGGCATTCACAGCTGTACATCGATATACGTTTAGATACTTACTTTGCCTTAGGTCCAAAATGGTCCAATGTTATTTAAAAAACATATTTTTCTAAGGCAACCCAGACAAAGAAATGAATTTTTTTTCGAGGGATTAATAAATTATACATGTTTCCTTGCTACGATAAGTAGATTTTTTTTAATATATTGATTATTTCTGTTGAAGTTTCAAAATATAAACCTTTTCACGTTTAACTTATTTCTTTCTTTCTAATTATTAATGGTTTAATATATTAAAATATAATAAAAATGGTTTAATATATTAAAATATAAAGACAGACTGAAAATCTTATTTCATTTAAAGTAATCTACCTGTGCGGAACCAAATTCAATTTCTTCAAACATTCTTCGGAAGAAGTTAGACGAACGCAAACGCATGCCGCCGACCAATCGATGTTTAGCGTCAATAGCACTCTGTGCTGTAATTGGCGCGCGGTCACTTCTTAAAGGATATATTGAAAAGTCTACGTCGACTCTGAATAAGTGGTTGCAGAAGTTCCAAATTGCGAAAGTATAGTACCTTAATAAGATATGTGGTTCAAAGTATTGTTTATTTTATTCAGTTTGAGTGTATGTGCATAAAAGTGATAAGTAGTTTTAATAACAGTTGTTCTTTATATTTTAGGTAGGTACGGCAATTAAATTCCGAAAAAAAGTCAAAGCTTATTTTTCTAGGGCAACTCAGACAAAGTGTGTAGAAGGGACTGAGTTCTGGTGCCTGCTGGAAGGTGTCAGGGGTTACAAAAGTTTGTAAGTTATGCTTTTAACATAATTATGTATCTACATTAAAGAACACTAACAGATGATACCTAAGAATTCTGTCATTTCTGTGTCGTTTAATCTTTGAATTTTATTTATCTATGAAGTGCAATCACTCCCGGTAGAGAATGCCTACAGACATTAAGTCCACCCTTTGTGTCTCTGTAATTTACAGATGTACAAAAAAATCAAATAAAAAGGTTACGTATACGATCCAAATAAACAGAGAGACAGTTAAGTGTTTTTAAATACTTGACATCAAATGTCTTATTCAACATTTTATATGAATAAGGCAAATGGTCAGGTAGAACAGCCGGACAATTTTGTAAATTTCAAAAATAGTAATGTTTTAGTTTGTAATGTTAGAATTAAAATATAAATGTTTGAATATATATATTTATGTTTTAAATACTTAAGCCAATATAAACTGATACATAAATTAACATTTGTGTGGTAAAATTGTATACATTGACCCATGATGAATTAAGTTATTCTTTACGTTTTAATAATAGGAAGAATGAATATATGTTTATGAAAAGAAATTAAACTTTTAAGTATGTATTTAAAAAGCGACCGACTTCCATTATTTCAAATTAATCTTGCAGTGTTGATTCGAGCTCCAGGGTAAAGCGAAATATGAATTTGAAAGTAATTGATTGTGTTTATTTAGCTTCATTAACCCAAAAGATCACCAAAGAACTGCCTATAATCGTTTAATAATTTGACAGAATTTATTTCTATTTCTTATAATTGTTTCCTAAAAATTCCTTGCATGGATTTGGAAAAATCACTTTTTTTATTGAGAGTGAAAATTTGCAGACTAGTCCCATAAAAATTGAAAAAATAGTTTGTTCTTTATATTATAATTACTGAATGAAAATAGAACATGAAGTTTATAGTTATATTTATAGTTTTTAGACAACAAAAGTCGGGTTTGAAATTTTCTTTGAAAATAGCTTGTTTGATAGTGTAGTAAGTTTATTCGAGCAGGTGATGTATGTGATAAAGGGGGAGTCCCTTGGCGATGCAGCTGACGATTTTTCTAGTTCAGTATGACGTCATCTTTCCGTAAAGTAAATTTAAACCGGCGTACTATTTCATAACACTTTTATTTATTTTACTAATTCATATTTTGATGTGCGTCAACTGACGCTTGGTTCGCTTATTAGTCATTTGATATATATAAAGAAGATGGCAATCGATCGGCTTAAAAACACTACCCAAAGCCCAACGCTGCCTCCCGGACCAATACCAAACATACGAGGGCTCCGGGATAAGAAAAAATATAGAACAGCTAATTGTGGATGATTATTGCCTGCATATTTTTTTAAATCAAAATTTAAAGCACTTGTATCAATATTCTTACATTTTAGTATCTCACAAATCAGCGGTAATCCTGAGATTAAGAGGTTTATATAAACCAACTATTCTGCTTTATCATATTACTATGATAAAATATATAAAACTTTAATAATACAATAATTAAATATGGTAAAAAATTGACAAGTATTTGGTGAAATCATCATGTGTTTTATAATTCGTATCTAGCAAACAAATTCAATCATTGGATTGAAATTCAATTTGTTGTAAAAACTACATATTTTTAATAGTTTTTAATATCCGTATAAAGTTTATTTTAACCTACTTCTTGTTATTTGAATAAGATGAAATTCATCACTGGTTGTCAGAGATGACAATGTCTCAGACGTGGTTTGATGATAGAATCGGAGGCTGTTTTGTTTGCAAACCAAATCGATTCCAAACAATCGTTTCCAAACAAAAGTTTGGAATCGATTGATATATCTTGAAAAATATACTCGCCTCAGATGATGAATTTCATCAATTTATTTATTATTTTTAATACATTGTAGCAATATGATTTTTGCCTTATTGTTTGTCAGTTTCTATAAAAATATTTTAATGTCATAGAAATTTGCATTGTTCCATAGCAAAGCTTGCTTAACTTTCTAAAAAAAATTATGTCCTTCGAAATTTATACTGTAATCAAAATTGATAATGGCGACTTTGAATGAATAAAGAAGTTGTTTTTCAATAAGTATATTTTTTAAATTAATTTAAAACGGCCAGCTGGCGCCTGTTGTGAGTCCGTACAGCCCATTACTGCAAAAAGGTACATTTATATTACAAATATGTTAAACATTATCTATACTAAAGGTATTATGTGTACATAAATATTTGATTAAAAAAATAAACAGGAAACTGGCATCTGTTTGTAGATTACATCATTTTTTCCATCTCATTCGCGTAATTAAAAACTCATGCTGTATTTTTAAAGTTTCGAAAATAATTAATGTTTTAGGTTGTCTAGGAAGAAGAAGAAATTAAAAATATTTACCCAGATTTTGTCAGAACAGCGTTGCCCATATTAAGAGTGCTTCCGGAGCATTGGTTGTTCTGCGCTTGGTTTATGTTGTTGCACAGTCTGCCGGTAAAGTGGTTTGTACGGACACTAGACGCGTAGAGTTCGGGCGCGCGACTGTGGGAGCAGGTGCTGATCCAACATCCAGGCTGAGGGTTTCTGCCGCCGTTCGGGTAGAAGTCGGCGTTTCCACTGGGATCGAAAATACCGAGTAGACCACCGTCAGTGTGAATGCACTCCACATACACTCCAGAGTTCCCATTTAATGCATTGGAATTACCTCCCCATAAAGGACCGGCGGGGTCCAAACCTGCAGAATGATTTATATTAAAATAAATGTTTTATAATCATCTGATGTACTTAACGTAAGCAATTTACGGTTAGTCTCCGTAAGCCTGACAATTTTTTTTAATATTTATTTCACCTTTTTTTTATCACAAAACTATTTAGTACTTTCAACGATTAACTTATTTTGTATTGTTATTAAATCATATTTATTAATTAGAATCCCTGTAATTACGTAACAAACGTTACAAGCGTTTACTTTGCAGGTTATTTGTTTTTGCTCATATCATTTTATATAAAAGAACAGATGAAAACTTATTTTTTGTATAGTTATAACAGTATTAAAAACATCCAATGATGTGCGTACGTACCTGTAATTCGTCTTGGCCTGTTTCCAGCAGTGCGTCCAGCGTTACCCACGACGTGAGCACCCAAACTGAAGCCAACTAAGTGGACGTTGTTCCAATTACCCCCAGCAGTATTAATGAGCCATACCAAAAAGTTTCCTAAGAACTGTCCAACACTGGGTACACCGTTTGCAGCAGTTACGTAATTGGAGTTTGCTAGGGCCCGCCAGTCGACAACAATGACATTGCAGTCTTGGACGGCTAAGAATGCAGCCGTGATGAGAGGGTTCATGTCCGAGTTCCCATTGCTGTTCCAACCGTGAACTACAACTTTAAGAGCGCGGTTACCATTGTAGTTGGAGTTCCATACCGAGTTGGCATTGCCATTTACAAGAATTTGCGCATTTGTTGGATTATTTCTGAAAAATAAAGAAGTTGAAAAGTTAAAAAAATGTTGAAATGCTTAATATTTAATTTTTTTTAATTTATTTTATACCTAGTAAAAAGCCAATATTGGTTGTTCGCTCCATTTCTGGTTCTCAAAATTTCTTCATCGACGGGCTCATGAAGGTCCACCAAATGAGGTATACCTTTACCATCAGGCATCCATATATAGCGGCTTTCACCCTCTACATAGTGACTGTTATCCCCAGGAATTACATCGAATGGGGCACTAGCAGCGACTAAAAAAATATAAGGGACATACTTTAGTATATTGAAGATACTCGATGCATATATGATATTCTCAAACTTCACGGGTCATTGGGAATTGGTTTGAAATCGTATGAGCTATTAATAATGCGAATGCGAAGTAATAAAGGTGTTAAGCATTTAAGTCTGCTTAAAAAATATTTTGTGATTCTGTGCACTGTGATGATATTACTAGAAGATGATAATGCCTAATAATTTTAAGTCAAGTAAATGCGATGCGACCGTTGCCGGTACTTCTACTTACCTGCTATTAAGGGTAAAAGAAACGCAAGGAGCATCATCAGGCTTTGGTGTACCAATGGCTTGACTGAACTACGTGCTTATGCTATTTATTTAATTTTTATCGTATAAATTGTCTTTTATCGCTGATTTGCTAATTACATTTGTTACTATGACTTCCTAATCATAAAATTTGCTTCGTTTCTTTACGTAGGATTGTTATCAAGTCATTGCCAATAATTTGATCGACGCGTGGGCGTGTTGTGATAATCACCCTGTGCGCGTAGAATCTCGTGGAAGGTTTCTGTACAGATTATCATTTACATTCATACGGTTCAATTGCAAGTATAATGTGATTTATACTGAGGTTGAAAATAACGAACTTTTCCAGAAGTATGTACTCAAATAATAGGTATAAAAGCTACTATTTTTTTTTCAAAAGTATTCATAATAGTTTCTGTAAAAATAATGTCATTATAACAGAATTTCGGCAACGAACATCAAATTAAAAAGAAAACCTAATTGCATACGAGATATGATTTTTTTTACTCTCATAGTCCGATTAGACGCTGAAGTCGACCACAGGGCATGAATCAGGACGTATAATATTACCATTCGATTAAATCCTAAATAAGCTATACGACCTTGCGGGAAGAACGTTGTTTCGGAAGGTCAATTTTTATTTTCCGTGTTCTGAAAATTTTATCAGTATTTGAAATTGAATTTATTGAATTGAATTAATATTATTTTATAGAATTAAATGAAGAATGGACTCATTTCAATAATTACGAACGGACAATGCGATGTCCATCTTCTGATGGAACTGTTTGGTGTTCGCTACATGGTGTAATTCACTATAGCTTACGCGATTTGGACAATTTTCTGTACAGTAAAAAGTTTGGTTAAGGTCGCGGGAATCCGCTGGATGCGGGTGGCGCAAGACCGGTCATGGAGATCCTTGAGGGAGGCCTATGTCCTGCAGTGGACGTCTTTCGGTTGAATGAATGGATGGATGGATGGAAAAAGTTTCTACACAGAAATCGGTACAAAATGACCGGGAGAGCGTCTGTATTAAGGAGTTAATGCTGCACTACCTTGAGATTATCGTTTATCAATACAATTTCGTGTAAAGATTATGTGTGGCTACTCAGCAAGGAAATGCAGGCAGCGTAATTGGGACCATGATGCGCGGATAAGGTTTGTTAGATTAATGTTAGGTCAGATTAATTATTTAGCTTTTTAAATATTTTATACATATTCTTTTTATTAAAACGTGTGGAAAAAACATGACAGTAAAATTTATTATGAAAGATTACCTTAGTGCTTGATTAGCAGGTTCAAATGTTCCATGGTTTGGTATGATCTGGAAAATTCAAAAAACTAGGACAGTAAAAGTTTTACACACGTCATTTGAGCTTGATGATATCGTTATCACAAATCAATATATCTGCTTCTATAAAAAGTATCATTATAACATCTGTTGATGAAAATATCTTCATTTTATTTTTGACTAGATTTAGAAAGACTGCATTTTTATTGGCTTTTACTTTGTTATACTAGGTTTTAGTTAGATTGAGATTTATATATATTTTATACGAATTAATCAAATATATATATAATACGAAAGGGTAACTTTATTATGGCATCAAAAACAATATTCAGACAAAAGAATATTCTGTGAATATAATTTCATAGGTAAATTTAAGATAAACAATTTTCATTAAATTTATTTTTAAAGCTGCGTAATATTAAATTTAGTGAGACTTCAGTTAGCCGCCGACAATGTGAGTTTTGAAACAGATAAAACTGCGTTGTTCTCAGAGATTTTTTGTGAAGAAAGTCTGTTGTTAGGGTGCCATAATCTACTAGGAACTTTGATAGTTTTGTCATGTCTGTCTGTCCGTCGGGGCTTTTACTATGCTGTTTCAGTACCTATTGTCACGAAAGTATATAGTGAAGATCCAAAACTTGGTTCATAAAATTATGAAAAAATTTTTTTTACTCACAAGAAAAGTGATTTAAAAAAATTCAACTTACTCCATCATGTGGAGTATCGTTAGAAAGGTCTCTTGAAATGCAATAAAAACTGCCTTGGAAACTATGTGCATCAAACCCCCAGTCTCGAGATATCTCAAATTTAAGATTAGAGCGCCCCTTCCCCCCAAACTTTTGAACTTATAATCGTCTTAACAAAATGTATAGTCTTCGCCAAAAATAAATTTGTTAGTAATTATAATATTAATAATAATAATAACTTTATTTAAACTAAAATATTGTACAGAACTTATCTTACATTATTGTTTTTGTTAAGCAGTCCGACTATCCTATGGCTACGTTATGGCCGTTTTTTATATTGGAATATCTATTACTTTTTGTCTACATTTTATTAGTTTCAATCATATTTATTGTAGTTTTTGATAAGGCTATTTGAAATTGAATTATTAATATCGTGTTAGTATGTTCTTTTAAGAAGTATATAATTAATCTAATCATTTAATCAGTAGCGTTTTAATCCACGCAGAATAATGTATTACGAGTTAACATACAAGGATATTATTAGGAAAGGTGTTTATTTCTTTATTTATATTTTCTGTTATTTTATAACTAACTATGACTGTACCAGTTTTTACTTTCATTTTTCTAGATTTTAATTTCTCTCTAGTTGATCAGGATGATATTAGGAATTTGAGTTTAGCAATCAAACCTAAGACTGTACGTTGCTATGACGTAAGCCGGATATGATTACCTATATGATAGATTACTTTCTTCCGGTAGTCACACATATCATCAACTTTTATTTTGATTCAGGTTGTTGTCTTATGCTTTGGAAAAAGGTGTTCATACGGTTCCCAAAAGTACCTAATCCGAGTTGGATATTCCTAAACATTTTCGTCCTATTTCAATTTTACAGTTCCTCTGAAAGATTCTAGAATCCTATATTTATAAGCAAATTTCCATTTTATTCATTAAAATAACCTGCTGAGCTCCTATCATTCTGAGTTTCACTCTGAATATAGTACCACAACTGCACTTGTCAAGGTTACTGATGATATTAGTTTTGGTATGGAAAATAAAAAAGTGGTTACAGTGCTAGTCTCCTTCTTCAACGCTTTTAACACAGTGGATCATGATATTCTCCTATCTATCCTTACCCACTTTAGATTTGCACCTTGAGTCTAGGATTGGTTTTCTTCTTATCTTCGCGAGCGAAAACAAGCAGTTTAGGGCAAGAATCTAGAAGCTAATACGTATAATCATTTACTTTAACTTTCCTTAACTTGGCCATCGACCCAGTATGGCTGAGATAATTTGTGCTTGTTGTAAAAGACCACTATAAGTAGATATCAGGTATTAATCAAAATATAATATTTTTTACGTAATTAACAATAGTAAAATCTACTAGAAATTACATGAAAATTTCGAATTGCACTCCTGCAAACAATAATTTAAATGTAATAAAGATATATTTACATAAAATAAAATTGCTAACAACTCAGTAGAATTCTGCGTAAAAAAGGTTTTGGGTCGTAGAATTTCTTCAATTTGACTTCACTACCTACTAGTGATTTTCGAAGAGATGCTTGGATCCGGTTTGTGAAGTTAGCACCTCATTTTTTCAAAATGCTATATAGAAACTAAGTTAGATGGAGCTTTTGTTAAAACTTGCTGTAGAGTTATGCGTGGTGTCACTAAAAACACCGTTTTCTTGTTGATGCTAACTTCACACACCTTTTACTTGAGATCTGTCTGATGTATGATTTCGGCGTACAACGCCAAAGCGCTCCGTGTGCTCCATGCTCGTCAACTTTCATGCTAATTTTAGTTTAAGTGATTTAGTGATAAGGGCACTTTCTTTGTTCATTTCTGACAGCCCTGAGCATCTTAAGGTCGTTCCACAAGGCTGTTTATGTTGCTTTATTTTTAAATTTTGCCATCCAGACGGAGCTGATCCTGAAGTCAGAGCAGAACCACATACGCTATAATAATTGTTTTCACATTGAGTACATTATGCACAACCCATATTTGAAAAAATAATATTCCAAATTACACAAGAAATATTGTGATAAATTTTGCCATAAAAAAGTTCTAGGAGCGATTACAAGGATGAATATATGTATATTTTTTTTTGGATTGTACCGTTGGTTGATCCATAAAACTTTGTGCATTAATTGTGGCAAAATGAGATGATGGGCGGCGACGGATGTAATGTGCTATGCGCACTATATTTTGTTTAGGTA
>JAOCPS010813360.1:0-10130 GCA_025505425.1 Graphium colonna
AACCATGTTGTTGATGATGATGATGATTTTTTGCTGAGTTCAGGTAAATCAGAATTTTTCAATACTCTTATGATAAAATTTCAATAAAGAATAAAGGACATTCACACATCTTAATACCTGGTGTTGGGAACAGATACTGAGCATAAGTATTACATGTTCTGTACATATTTCGTCTTGGGAAAGATATCCTTATAGGTCCATTTCTTAATGTTATTTAACTAATAACTGACAATAGTCAATAAAAGTTAAGGACACTTAATAATCCTTATAAGTATAATAATAATACGTATAAAATGTTAAGGCTCAATACGTATATTTAGCCTTATCATAGGATTAATTTTCTAGAATAATGTAGTAAAATTAAAAAGATTTTGGGTTGTTTAAATACACTCGCCTTAAGTGACAAAAAGGTATTTTTGTATATTATAAACGAGATTACTATACAAATACAAAAAAAATGTATCTATAATTATGATCGCATATGAAGGATTTTATGAACTAAGTTGAACACGGTTTACCAACGGATGGATTTCAATATTCCTGAATGTAAACCCAAACTGGTATGTAATGAACTAATAAAGTATTATGATGATATTCCTTGCTCTGTACTGAGTATTTCGCAGCTCGACCACGTTTACCAAGGTACATCGAGACGGGTGTGTTGTGGTCGTCTCGATACCGGATTGTGGAGGACCGGTCGTCCCGTTACTCGCTGCACCATTTGACTCTAATGTGGTCTCACTGTATCCACTCGTGGCCAGGGATTATGTTTGTCTCAGCCCCATAGGTTTAACTTCAATGTGTATTATACAACGGTAATTTAATGACTCATTGATCTGTTACCTTAAAGGTATGTACAATTAAAATACTTTTATTAATAAATGTCAAAAATTATTTAACATCAAGCCTTACCCCACGCTTTATCTAATACCTTTTCTTCCGATAAGAATCTGGCATAACCAAAATATGACAAAGAAAATGAAATATAATAATAAATGAAAACTATGGTAAGTTATAATATAGTCGCCGTTAATGCCATCACACGTTTGAGATCTATGGCTTAACTTCTATATTCCTTTATCAAATTGGGTTGAAATCTTAATCTACCTAATATGCTCGAAGGCTGCCTTCAATTCTTTGTCTTTTGAACTTTTTTCCGCTTTATATTGGGGATTACATAGTAGTTGCTGGGGTGCATATCAGGACTATAGGGAGATGGTTAACTTCTAAGAATCCACACTCGCAAGTGGCCGCCTTCGAAACAGGAGGCGTCTCCTTTGGAGAGTTTTCCATTTTATTCGTCTTTAATTACACCCCGCAAGTTATTTATTAAAAAAGCATAACAACAATCATTTATAACTGTGGTATGTTCTTTTAAGTTCACCAACAGGATTCTATTACAATCCAAAAAGGTTGTAGACATTAGCCTTTTAATCGACTTTTGTTTTCCTGGGCGACTTCTCGTTCTTAAAACGCCATCTAGAACTCGAAAGAACTTGGTAGTCTTTGTGTACAGCTGGTAGAAGCTTATGTATCTACCTTTCACTGGCCTTACGCACAGATGGTCATGAATGGAAAGGTGGACGGTGCTTTTGGAAACTTCAAATGACTACAATTTAAATTTACTTCTAATATTAGACAATACTCCCCGAAACAAGAACCTCTTACGGTCTACCAGTTCCAGTTCCCTGTGAGGGAGATAAACCTTCTTTACACAGAAACTTTACAGCACTTCTATACACAATCTTTAACAGTATTACAAAAACTTCAATCAGTCTTCAACCAAATGAGTCTGGAATAAAAAATTATGCTGACGAGCAGCTACTTGTATGCGTATTGTATGTAGCTACACATAAGTCATTATGGTATTATCTTACAGGTTAGTATATTCTTTATGTTACTTCGAAAAATTAATAATTTAATTCCTAGAATGGAGAAGTTTTTGCGCACTCAAACCAAATACAGACATCATGCTTATTATTTAAAATATTTTTGACCGTATATCTCAAATTTATATTTTTTTATATCAACTGCTTTTTTACAGTTATGATAATATAAAAAAATAAATATACTAAGTAAATACAGTAAATATGTGTGTGTAATAATATCTTTCATGGGTAGGACTCATCAACGTTGGAAATATATATAGGAAATATATATACCATAATAGAACAAAGGATCAAAAACGCTGTAAGGGGTTCGAAACGTCGGGTGATAAAATTTAAAATAAAAACACGTTAAAATATTTAATTTAAAAAAAACATAACTAAACTATCTTTATGACAAATCTGTGAGACCACGTTAAGCGTTCAAAAGGTTCAGGTATTTATTAAACATTATGAAGTGGGTGAAATAGTTGAATAGTGGGCTTAATGACTTCCTGGTATCAGGGCGGCGATTCAATGAGGAAAGGCCGGAGGGGACCTCTGGTGTCCGGTGTCAGGGAACCACAAACCGAACAAAAAATCGGTAAGTTTGTTCGCGGTCATCTTTTTTCCATATCGACCCTCAAAAAAAAAGCAGCTGTTACCGGATACACTTGTAAATCAACGTACGGGACGGTTTTGGGTTTATTTGTGTGTAATGTAAGTATTCCGGTCGTTATATATAGGCTTTGAAATTATTTTATTGTGCGTTCTTTTGTATGAAATAATCCTTCCATATCTGTTTTTTAATATTTTAAGCATGTTGAAATGAAAACTTATGTAATGAATACATAAGTTTCAAAAAATTATCAGCGGATATCAGATATTATAACAGAATATATTCCGATGGCTTTTATTTTGGGTTACATTTTAGATTGTCGATCTTTGTGATGCTTGAAGTTGTTCGCAAATTCCTTAAAAATATTTCAATAATATAGAATAGGATATTACTGCATAAATTAATTAAAACAAAGCGGGCAAACTCACGGGTTCATTATAGTTCGTTATATTATAGTTCGTCTAGCTTTAAGTGCACCTCGTGGTTAAAACACTAAAGCGTATCTAATTTGATAATGCATAACTCCGTGCTCAAAGACTAGCGCGCTCTTCGGCGGCGCTCACTCGTCTGAGAGCTCACTAGAGGAGTCTTACGTCTGTGCGTGTCCCCGAAGAACGAGAGAAAACTTGTTTTAAAATGATACAGATATCCTTCGTTGTAGACGGGAAACGTCGCAATTGCGCCGGTTTTGCCTTATTCAGGCTGTACGATCGATTAAAAATGCCGCTAAAACTTCCTTCTAGGACACTTCTATTATATAAATTTAAGTAAGTCACCTGCAATGATAGCCGACTTCGACGTTTACTTTGTGTTTTATTCAACGAAAAAAAGGCTGACTACCTGCGTAAAATGTCATTGGGAGCGTTGTGAAACATAATGAAAGCCCAAGCGACGAAGATCCAAGATGGCGGTCGACGTGCGCGCAACCTTTAATTTACAACTAAACTTCGAGGAATAAATATATCTCAAATATTTTGTTACAAGCTGTTTAAATAGTCTTTGTGTGTTACTGAAAATTATAAAGAACTTGTTTACAGACCTGAATCGACTTAACAACGCTTTAAAAGTAGGTGCAAAAGTACAAACATTGAAATTTCATAGATTTAAAATTTTCCAAAGCCAAAAAATCAAGCGAAAAAACATGTTAATTAAATTTAAATTTTGCAATTGACTGTAGTGATTATGAAACAAAGTATTTAAACCGATATTTTTATTAAAAACATAGCTGGAAGGTATCAAGTAACGTTTGTTTAGATTAAACGGCAGCAATGCGAACCATGTGTCATATGGTAACGGGAGCAATTATGCGTCTATTTATTGGCGAAGGCGTTTTAGATGGTCAAATGGCGCCGCACCCACATACGCTCATACACACACACGCACATATGTACTCTTCCGGCGACGCAATTCACGTCAACACTTTGCGCGTCGCCGTTTGCCCAAATCATAGTCCCCTCTATCCTCATTATCACCGCGGTACCCTCTCTCCTATTTAACGCCTGTTCTGTTCATACTTTACATCAGTTGTTTATTCATTCGCTGGACAAACAATACCTTAAATGTCACTCAAAGTGATGCTGTCTATTGCGAGATCTTTCTTAAATTATATTATTTACATAAGTCTGATTCTAGACAACATTATAAGTGTTGTAGTTGCTACAAAAACAACAAACCATAGAATAAAAAAGCCTTATAAGAAAACATATGTCTTTTAAATTATTATTACAGTAGTAGTGCATTTAGTAAATACAAGTAAGCACAAGCCCTGTTAACAAATAAATAGCTGCATTTTTATATTGTCGTTCTGATTAAATAAAGCATTGACTAAGAAGATTGAGAGTAAACAATAAAACCGTATCGATGTCACTTATATCCCCTTTACCCCTCTTGCTCGGCAGCAACCATTTACAAAATGCGGCCCAATAATATGAAATACGAATGCAAAACACAACTTGAAATCGTTCCCAACATATTTTTATAACTTATCTCATACTTATAGAATTTGAAACCGATAATTTAGTCTTAAATCAATTGAAAAAATCAATTACGTATCAAATCACACTACAAATACGCCGTTCTACGTATCAAAACAAACCTCTGCGGGACGTATTGACACTGATTAATGTCGCGTCGGCGCTTTTACGAGTGTGTGAGTGTAGACAAATAAAGTGATGTGTCAAATAACTATTATTTCTCTAGAAATAATGATTTCATTTATAAAACTCTTAAACAGATTTCTCTATAAGGTGCCCATCCAATCAATCTCATAAATACTTATTTAAAAAAAAATATTGTTGCGTCATTTCCTTTAAATAAATAAAGAAAATATATTAAAAAAAAATTAACTAATTATTACTTTTAGATTACACTTATTCATATTTTTGAGGTCTCTGTGGAATCAAATGAAAACAAACTCCAATATGTATGACACACAGACCATGCTATCCAACACGAAGTGACAATTTAAACACCTCGTTGCATTTTAGAATCTTAACGACCACCCGTCCATTTAAAAGGTCCTGACATTCTATCGCGAGAACCTTTCTAGCAGGTAGAGACTACGGGTAGAGCCCCTAAATATTCGTCATACCTGGTCAATAATCTTAGTCTCTTGTAGGAATGACCTAGTCCACTGCTTGGGCTGGCTACGGATAGAGGATCAGCAGTTGAAAGCAGGCAACATTGAACGTGGTCCTAGATATGTTCATGGTAAGGGTTATGGGATTTGCCTGCTAACCAAAGGAATGTTTGCTCTATATCATGTCTTCACACGCCAAAGATTTAATGTGTATATTAATATTCCGTGTGCAGACGGGTAATAAATGTAATTTATTATACGAAGCAAATAACGATTAAAAACTTTATATATAGAAGAATAGTTAAACATTTCGTGCTTTTAATTATAAAAATCAGTAACTATTTAATTCCTTATAAGTTCTCTTATAAGGAATTGAATGTTTTTATTCCGAATAAACGATTCCTAGACACAAGAATAAATTTCTCACGAGAGAACAACATTTATTTTATTGACAAAAGTTTCGCCCATGGACCAAGAAGATCCGGTGGGCTGCATTTGTATGGCTCGTTTTAGGTAGGTGATGTTATTGGTAGAAGAGGACGCAATATTTGCAATGGGACATGTCACATACGAAGCGTTTTTTACCTAACGATGGCTTCGCGTATAATATAATATTTACTCAAACATAGCATTGTCACTAATAATCGGAGAAATATGTACCTAATAATACTTATGTCAATCAAAAATCAACATATTTGAAACTGATCAACTTTTTGATTGTAATGATTAACTTTCCTTAACCACGCGAAGTGGACAAATTACACACGCCAATAGATTTTTCGTGTTCAAAGGCGTGTCATAAACATTGGAAACAAACATTTCTAGCGTTCATTGCTGCCTTTCTGGAGCCTCCCATCCTCACATGTAATGTAAATATATATTCCCTTCGCCCGAGAACCGTCGGCTTGTAAATCTCTGACGGGATTCCGCAGGTGGAGGCTCCCAGATTTACCGAAACTTCATAGCGTTTAAAATATTTAAAGTCACTCGCGAGAAAGGAAAGTATGTATGCTCCTCACCTGTATGTGTTTAAACGGTGTGTGTTTTACGAAATTCAATTTGGAGGTGTATACCTTTTTCCCGCTTTTGTTTCAACATGAGTAATGAATGTAGAATTTGTAAAATCTCTATGCTGTTTTACACCATATCATTCTAGCTTATTTTTGCATGTCGCTATTGATGCTAAATTTAGTTTGCTCGTTTTATTATTATTGTCACTTCTTGATTGCGCAAGCGATGATCATGGCATTTTGAATAAATATTGTGTGTATATAGAAAAAAAATCATTAACTTGTGTTATCGTATCCCTTTTGTCACAATTGTACCCTTTCCTTACTGATGTACAAGTTTAGGTTCTGAATTAGAATTTTTAAATAATATTAAAAACAAATAGGTAATTTTCGTTAAACTGTTGTAAAAATATAAACGAAGACTTGCAGTGGTATATTTCGATATCCTTTAACCGCTTATGTTTCGGGCAGGATTCTAGGAAGAGCGCCTATTCCCGCGTCGCCGACTAAAATTAGAGCGCAGCGCGTCGCCCCGGGCGCACTTTTGTTTTTTGTCAAACTAAAATATTGCCACTGCGCTCTCTTCAGTCAATTATACATTGTATAATTGACTGAAAAGACTACTCTTATGGAAACGCCCTTAATATTCTTTATAACGCGCATAGCAAACATCTCAGAGTTGTCGCCAATCCGCAGTTTTGAAGTAGTTATCAAATGGATCGCCAAAAATCACCGAGCCTTTGAACGTTTTCAATATTGAGGCACAACAATTTCTATAGCATACTGTAACATTTCAAACCAAAAGATTTCTCATTTATCAAATACTGGTCGAGAACAACAATCGAACTACACATCTTCCGAGATAAAATAATACACGTCAAAGAGTTAGGTATAGATTACGAATTTTCACATTATCTTTGTATCGTTAATTCCTTGTTTCATATGCATCTACGCAAACATACTTGAGTATTAATAATGTTTTGGATAAGTTTTTGTTCCCTCTTTCTAAATAGAGTAATAGAAGGCAGCGACTGTATCACTTCACTCGTAGCAAGACGAGTCACGGGTTGCGGGATCGTGTTGGAAGCCGCATCGCCAAGTGCTCTCTCTATTAATTGAGCCACCGACCGTCCCTATAATTACCCCCCTTTCTACGGCTGTGGAATTTCAATACTCTATTCCTAAAGCTAAACATGAACACGGTGTGCTTTCTGATTTAACGCTTCCAAACTTTATGACTCACTAAGTAACTCTCATAATGTAGATGCATTTAATGTTGAAAATATTGCCATTTTTATATAAATTACTAAATTTTGCGCACGGTCTCGGTTTCGTCCGATGTATACACAACAAAAAGTGGATGTATTACTTCAAAAACTTTACATCAAACAATTTCCATTATCAGTCATGGCCGAATACTCCTTTGGCGCCATATTGCGAACTTTGTTCAACTTGCATTCAGATGTAAATCGCGATACCTACCAGACATATTTTATATTTTTACACTGAGATGACATAATTTGCTTCATCTACTACTTCTAAAGATACGCGTGTATTATTACGTGGCACAATTTAATTGCAACTGAGACATGTTTTAGTTACCTATGTTTGTTAACGTCAGCAAATGGGGAAACTTAAAAGCGTTTTCATAGAAAGGCGCAAAGCAAAGCTTTTTTTAGTTACCAATTCGATATACCGATTGATGGAGGTGCCGGCACCTCCACCACTGTCAGACATCAGCACTTCCGTACCAATAAAATTGTGTAACGAAATGGAGATTGACTTTCCGTTCCATAAACGTCGAGACGGCGACATAAATTATCACGCAATAAATTATTCAAAGGCGATTTTTTAAACGATAAAACAGTGGAGTATTTGTCGGAAAGCCGTTGAATGCGCGACGCCTGGCATCCCAAAAAGGAGAAGCCTCCTATCGCCAGAGCGAATGAACTATTCTCGAATTTTCTCATAACACACCTGAAGCCCAAAACTCCGTCGTTTCGCCGAATAAGCAAGCATTCATCGTGGACAAATTAGGAAGAACAATTCAGACTCACAAAGCAGGTGACGAGGATATTCTAAACTATTCATGTGACTGATCTAACCAAAAAGTTGACAACAAATTCAAACTTTCTCCAAAAAGTTTTCGTAACTTTTCTATATAGAATCTATATAAGATCATATTTTAGATCTCATATTCCCAGAATGGACTGTATATGTCTTATCAGCTGTAATTCATTATTCAGTACCACCCCACCTCCTAAAGATCGATTACTTACTCAAGTTTCTATAATTACTTCAGCCACTTGACTATATATAGGAAACTTGTAATACTTGACTGAATTAAATGTTGTAATGAAAAAAATCTATGAATATAAAATAAGTTAATAGTTGTGCTTTAAAAATATTTGATATCATCATTTACTTTACCGCTGTGACTAAAAATCTTTTTTGTGGTTCGCTTGCCTCCATGGAGCGGGCATACTATTAATTGGTCATTATGTTCCGGCTACGCGCAATTTAGTATTGGCGAATATCAACGTTATTAAATTCTTCAACGAGCAACAAATAATTCACATTTGCAATGTAGATATTTTTTATGGAAAGGAAGACAAACGAGCAGACGGTTCGCCTGATGGTAAGCGATCCCGTCGCACATAGATAAACGCAACATTCAAAGAGTTGCGAGTGTGTTGGCAACCCGGGATATTGAATAGGTTTATTGGTTTGGATGGGGTTGGGTTTCAGGATCTGGAGGCGATTGGAATAGGAAAAGAAAAGGGTAGATGTGGCCATCCGGCATCCCCAAAAGTCATGCATACTTTATTTTATGCCCCCTTTATAAAGGGCGGTGGTACTTCCTCGGGCGAGCGCGGCCGTAAAAGTGCAGCAAAAGCTGTGAAAATATGGCTTGCTATACCACCTGCAAAATGCTCTACCATCTGATATCAAGGTATGCTCTTTACAAACGATACGATAATTAAAGAAAAATATTTTTATAAATTTCAAATTTTGAGCTTAATAAATAGCAAAATACTCTTTGCACTGGAGCACGAAGCTTGGAGAGACTCGTAGGTTGGGCGAGCGCGGCTCGGTTTAATGTTTTTGAGGCCTCTTGAAAGGTCATTCTTTCGAGGGATCTGTAAAAGCAATACATAATAAAACGCGTCTTTATCGGCTATCCACTTGGCATATGACGTGTTGCGGCCGACACCGTTTGTTTGCCCCTAACAAGGGCGTCTTATTTGTCTTGCCTTGAGACGGGACGCTCTACGAGATTGACCGCTCTATGTGCAATGTGGGACGGTTCTATTGACCAACCAAATAGGCTACGACTCCGTCACACATGTCACTTAAAAATCATGTAAATAATATATATTTATGTAGAATTTGTCTGTACCAATAACTTATTACTTACTTATATACAATAAATATTGCTTTCCGTTGCTTTTTCTGCCAAATACAAACTCTTTATGTCAATGGTTTCTGCCACTTGATATTTAACATCCGCCATAATGTGTACGTGAAAAAGATATTATTATCTTTTCTTAATATACTGTTCATATATTTCCATTTGTTATTTTTACGGCGCAAGTTGTTTATATTTTTATGTATAAAAATATATTTATAAAGAGTGATGTGCTTCATAAATTTCGTAGGAAAATATCAATATTCGTTTGTCGAAGGATCCACGACTTTCACTGTTATGATAAAAAACAATGAAACTCTTTTCACAGTAGTTATAAGCATTTGTCGCTTATTGTATCATCAAAATATAAAACTAATTTGTGTAAAACTATTAACTTTATCTGATTTATTATTGACAAAACTTTTAGTATTTTGTTAATATTTTAAGGTAAACTAATAAAGTTTCAAAAGTTTCTTTCATATCTTCAGTCTGCACTATTTTATTAATAGTTTAATAAATTGTAAAATATTTTTCGTTTATTTTATGCACATATTTCTGTGGGTGCTCTCCTCTGGACTGTCAAAGGAGGTGCGTTCGCATTCGCACTGGTTTGCGGACTCATTAAAAAGTCCGAGCGAAAGGTGAATTA
>JAOCPS010813471.1:0-10130 GCA_025505425.1 Graphium colonna
CACACGCAACATCCGGAGAGTTGCGAGTGCGTTGTCAACCTGGGAAATTGGATACAATTGGTTTATTGGATAGGATAAGTCGGGATTAAGGATTTGGAGAGGATAGGAGTGGGAAGAGAAAAGGGTAGACATGGCCATCCGGCATCTCCAAATGTCATGCATACTTTATTTTATGCCAACATTACAAAGGGCGATATAGACGAAAACGAACGATTCGTCGTAAAGCGTCGCCATCACATGGCTTTGATTGGTTTAGCTTGCCTTCCATACAATGATACTCTCTATAACGCCATAAAATGTGCAGTCCGTTTAGCATCGTCAGCTGCGGTGTCGCAGATCTTGAGTTCGATTCTCACCCGGGGTAATATTTGTATGACCAACAAATAGTTGCTTCCAATCTGGGTGTTTGTTAATTTGTATTTGTAAAACGCCCTTATAATACCAGACATATTTCTAACAATAAGGGTAGCGTATTTTAAGAAAAAAGAAAATTAAACTCGATTTCTGGAAATTTCTGAATTCCGAATTAATCTTGCTCCCGGGTTATAATTCACCCGGGAATACCTATTCAATGAGATTCCGTCGCAGACTGTCTCGAATACCTAACATCGGTATTGGAAAGCAAATTTTCCAATCCAATTCCTAAATTAGTTAAAAAAAAATCTCTCTATTTTTTATTCCATTTTCTCCTCATTCTAATAAATGGTGTACAATAAATGTGATTCAATATTATTTATCGAACGATTGATTTCTATTTATTCAACCAAAGATATTTAAATACAGTCATAAAGTACAATAAGCAACTCATTTGAACCAATTTTAATAAAAAACGTTTTTTATTGGAAATAGTTGTTTATAGAGGAAAAAATTAGTATAATAATACTTACCGTCTGGAAAATATTTTTACTTTTTTTTTACTAACTAAACTGTGTAGAATAAATATATTCAGTTTTATTTAGCAAACGAGAGGTTGATTATACAGAGCGTTCACTGTTTTTTTTTTATGGAAAGGAAGACAGACGAGCATACGATTCACCCGATAGTAAGCGATCCCGTCGCATAGACACTCGCAAAATTCGGAGAGTTGCGAGTGCGTTGTCAACCTGGGATATTGGATAGAATAGATTAATTGGATAGAATAGGTTTATTGGATAGGATTGGGTCGGGATTAAGGATTTGGATAGGAATAGGAAAAGAAAAGTGTAGACATAGCCATCCGGCATCCCCAAAATTCATACATACTTTATTTTATGCAGGCTTTATGAAGGGCAGTGGTACTTCCCTGGGCGAGCACGGCCGTAGAAGAGCAGCAAAGCTCTGAATAGATGATATGCTCTAAAGAATAAAGAGAAATAGAATTAAGAGATCGTATGTGTGTTTTACCTTCCACTTTGGTCTAAGATTAATAAACAGCATTAAAATATGTTAATGCAACTTATATTTGAAATATACAGGATGATTCGTAAGTCACCAATGATATTAAAGGTCACTCGACAGTCTATTGTCATCATATTTATGCAATAAAATTAGGGGCATAGTTTTAGTCCAAATTTTCCAATAAATGAATGAAGTGTGGCGGTACAGCGCAATGCACAACTGAGCATACCGCAGGTCATCCACCGCCCTGCCACTCCAGCCACACCGTGGCCCCTACGATGAACATGAATTGCTTAATTTTTGTTTTTAACTTTAGATTTTGTTAAAAAAAAGTGGTCCTTATACATAACGTCCTCGAATATTGAAAACGACTCACTAGTCACCAGCCACCACAACGTATATTATATATAATTCGTCAATAGCCTAACGCTTAAGGACACAGACATCGGATCATGTGGTCGAAGGTTTGAATCCCGCCATGAGATGTCGCGAACCATATTCAAGCTTAAGCGTAGAAAAATATAAAAAAATAGGATAGGATAATAAAGGACAGGTAATTAAAACGACTTCAAAAAGAAGAGGGTTCTTTGTTATTCCGGCAACGGATTTTGCTTTTATCTGTCTCAAGCGGCTTTCTAAACCACACTGAGAGGTATCTGTTCAAGATCACAGAATCAAATTTCAAGTCACGTAAAGCCACAATTGTTGTAATTTATCTTAATCCTGTTCTAATTTTGTATTCAAACTGTATCACAAGTATTAGAGACATGATACTCGTATATACTTTAAGTAGAATGTAGTGTCATTTAACATTGTGGTACATAATCATTTATGAAATAATATTTCAATGATATTTGTTACATCAGTATTTTTTTTTTTTATTAATTAAGGTTGCCGAAATAATTTGTTATTTATAATATTTATGTCCAAACTACTGTCAGACTTACCGTTATTTTTAATTATCTTTGGCCCGCGAAACGTAATAGGGGACTATTTATTTTTATAAAAAAAAAATTGCTGCTTTTTTATTTTCCAAAGTAGTCGGTCTTGCAAAGAGTTTCTTTTCATTAAAGTTCAAAGTTGGCAAGCGAACGGTTAACCTGAAGTCGAGGGATACAGGGGCTATATGGGCCTCCAAATATCCGGAGAGTTACAGATGGTTCGCCACGGTTAGTTATTCCAATCATGTTAGAACGTTTGCGAGACATCTGCAAAAAAATGTTTGGCTTTTATACGCAAAATACGAATACATAATAAAAATTTTTTGTGACTTACGCATACTTTTTTTATCTAATCGAGTCATCTGATGTTAAGGGATCCCCTCGCCTATGGACACACACATCAGGAGAGTTGCGTGTGCATTGTCAACCTGATAAATTGGATAAAAGAGGCTTATTGGACAGTACAGGTCGGGAGTATATAAAAAATATGAAGGCAGGATAACAATCCGGCAGCTCAGAAAGTCGTGCATACTTTATGTCAACTTGGCGTAGGCGGTAATACTTTCCCGGGCGACCATGGCCGTAGAAGTGCAGGATAGACTGAGTAAGGATGCTATGCTCTACCTTAAAAATACTTGAATTATACCCCTTCAAACTCTCAAACAGTCGAGCGACCGTTGATATCGTTGATATCGTTGAACGTTCGATAAGGCATTCGCAAGTATGCGCCTGCAGCCGCTTTTGGTTCAAAGCATTTCCTAAACGGGCCCGAACCGGTTGGAACGGATTGCGTCCAACGCTCGCAATGTCTATAAATAGCCGGCCGGCTCTTGCGCGGTTCAATTGGGCATTTGAATATTTATCGCATAGTTCTAATATTGTAGAGCGACACCAAGACTAAGCTGAACGCAAAAAAGGCAAGTTTTATCTAAAATAAAGTCCTCCTGTCCAAATTACGGTCACCAACTGCGCAAGTGCACTCTCAGTTCCTTGACTCTCAAAACCCGATGGGACGTATATCCGACACGACCGGAAAGAGATCAGGCGCAGTACCGACATTTTACATGCCCATAGTTTAGAGTAATCACGCCGTGATAAAAAAGGCAAACGAATGATCGATTCACTCGATTATCTTTTCCATGTGTAGCACATTTTACAGCTCTCGTTGCGCTTTTTGTCCCATTGCGTTTCAATCTTAAATATGTTATCATTTTCTCGAGTGCAATGGCTTATTCTTTGCGTTGACAACTAAGCCAATGTAGGAGTGTCCTTGTTTCTACTTGTCAATTTATCCCATAAAATAAGCTGAGGATTTGGTAACGATAGAGTATATGGTTGATATCGGAAATTATATAAGTACTGTGTATGACAATAAATCACAGACAATAAAGATTTTTCATAACAAGTATATTTTGGAAATTTATAAAAAACTAACTACAAAATGTCTCTTTTATCGTTAACGCTATCCCCACCATAAGTTCCATGGTTTGTGTTGCAAGAGCGATTTACATACATAAATTCCACGTACACAAACACCCAGATCCGATACAATTATATGTAGGGGTTGGGAATCGAACCCACAAGCCGCAACGCTAAAGCCACGGGTTTAGCAGCTGCGTCAACCGGTCATCAATACAACTAAATAGCTAACGCCAAATAGGTTTTGTGCAACAAACATTCAAAGAATCAGGTAACTTTTAGCAAAATCTAATTTTATCCAAAAAAATTTTTTGGACAAAAATGTACAAAACTTAAATGCCATTTAATAAGAATGTTTTTATTTCAATGCATGTTTATTAATCCAATATTACTTGTGCTGAGTTCTAAAAATTTAAGTCCAGCCCCGTACACTTCCATGCAAGGCCTGGTCAGTTTAAACTAGACAAATCTAGTGCCTAGATCTTTCACCTAAAACGACGGCATACTTATGTAATTCCTATATATTAGTCGATGTCGAGGAATTATTAGAACTTGCAAATATTTGACGTAATCATAAGATAAGAAGATATACAGTTGGTGAGTTTGATATGAATTTAGATGAAATTCGACACACAGATAGATTATGAGTTGAATCAACATTTTTTTATGGAAAGGATGACAAACGAGCAGACGGTTCACTTGATGTCAAGTGATCCCGTCGCCCATGGACACACACAAAATCAGGGAAATTGGATGGAATAGGTTAATTGGATAAAATAGGGTCGGGATTAAGGATTTGGAGGGAAAAGGAGTAGGAAAAAAAAAGAATAGAGATGGCCATCCGACATCCCCTAAAGTCACGCATACTTTATAAAGGGCGGTGGTATTTCCTTACTTTCGAGCGCGGCCGTAAAATTGCAACAAAAGCTGTGAACATATGTTATGGTCTACCACTTCAGACACCATATAATACAACATAGGTAAAACCGCAATGAGCGGCTAGTGTTTCTATATCAATAGAAATTATTATAATTACATTAAATTTATAGTGATCTTATAGAAACGAAGAGTTTTTTTCATTAGTATTCAAAGACTAGCCTCGTTAGAAATGCTAATGTCAGCGCGATCAACATATTTTTCGTGATTGTCAGACTTTGCACAATCGCATCATTTATGTAACGGAATAACGTAACACTGGTAACATTTTAACATTCCAAATTCAAAATGAATGTAACAATGCGGCCATTCGTCGCTTTTTAAATTTGGTGGGAATTTTACGAATTGTCATTGGTCCATTGACATTGGGAGTATTGTTCCTTTACGAGATTTTTGCACATTGTGTAATGTTTCAAATGTAAGTTTTCGAAAACAATATGACTATTATATAGCCCAGAATAGGCATATGTATGCATTTATAGTATATTTCTATAGGGTGGGTACCATTTAATTTTAAGGACTTCTGAACTTCGGGGACTCCTACATTTTTTTTAAATAATTTAAATGGTGGCAGTTGAGCGAATTGATTGTATTAATAACAATTGAATTTACTTTACTTTTTAATGTCAAATTTAAAAAAAAAATCTCTTCAAACATCACTTAGATATTCCATTACCCGTTGGAGAAGTGGAAAGTTTATATCTGTCCAATAAATAGGAAATAGTAAAATGCTACGTCGAAGAGCAAAGTTTGGCGACCGGATTAATGGCTCTCAAACTATTAGCACGCCCGGTGGGAGTTACAGTTTGTTTTCCAACAAACAAAGGACTCGTATTATCTATCAATGTTTGCGATAACGAAGAAGGAAGAAATAAAACGAAGAAGGAGCTTTTATTGTCATATAAAACTTGTTTATTGTAGCTACCTCTACTGATGAAATTGTAACACTTGTTTGATATTTTGTTATTGATATACAAAATATACAAAATATAAATATACAGTGTAAACTCTATAAAACGACACTTAAGGTACTACATTTTATGGCGTTATAGAGAGTTGTCGTTAAATGTAAAGAGTGTATCATTGTATGGAAGGCAGGCTAAATCTATCGAAGCCATGTGATGTCGGCGCTTTAGGGAGTTTGGCGTTAAATGAACTGACGTTACAAGGAGTTTACTCTGTATTTTCTTATTGAACCTGAACAAGTCGACTGTAATAACTGTCCTTTACATAACCGATGTCACTTGCTCGCGGTTCCTCTGTTTAATATAAGTGAAATGTTTTCATAATACCATTTTGTACGAAATTCATTTCAAAACTTTGAATAGACCGTCATATGTCCATAATACCTCTACAACGGTAAAATGTAGAAATTAACTACTTTTTTTAACAAGGTGTTTTATGAACATAAACTGCACAAAGACAAACACCCTAATCCGAAACAAATATTTGTAGATCTTACAAATATTAGATCCAAGTGGGAATCGAACCTGTTACCCCGCTGTCAACGTCTTAGCGACTGCTTAGGTCAATAAACATATTATATTTAAATTGTAAGTAACAGCCTATCTTTGAATTGTTCCAATGCTTAGCAAAGCCTAGACATAGGATTGACCACGCGACCCAAGAATGGGTTGGCAGACTTCATACTATTTTAGACATATTATTTTATAGCTGTGCAGGTTTCTTCACGATGTTTTCCTTAACCGCAGAGCACGTGGTAAATCAATAGTAAAAATTGTTTTTATAAAATTAACAATTTCATAGGCGCCGGAATCGAACACTGCGCTAAAGGCGTGCGCCCGGCCACTGAGCTACCACGGCTCTTAGATTTTATATTATCCAACTAAGTATAAATAGAATGAGCTCACGTCTGGCGAAATCTACGATCTCTAGTCAGCGACGTGCCACCGATCAGCTTAATTGTGATTCAGGGGCATTAGACCATAATTTTATCGCGTACGCCATGTAATCCCACATGCCTAATGAGGAAGCGATGCGAACGGCATACGAATGAGCTGGTTCGCTTGACGCTGGTCGGACAAGGTTGTTGTGGTGACGGTAATACGGAAGTGTTTTGGCGTCAACTGGTTGACGTATGTCGTTGGTGAAATCTGCTCCGGAGTCTCTCTCGTGATGACCACGGGCGTTTTGCAAGGAACGATTTGCAAACGAAGAAGGTTGATGCTTGTGTTGTATCACTGGACTGATGAGGATGTACTAAACGCTTTTGAAAGACATATGTAATACCGTACCTAGTAAAAAACGTTTTATAACTTTAATAAGATTTATAATAAGTCTTATTTATAGATAGGAAGCCGACTTTTACATCAAGTGTACAAGTAAATTTTTTTTTACGGAAAGGAAGACAACCGGTCAGACGGTTCACCTGATGGTAAGCCATCCCGTCGCCCATAGACACATACAACATTCAGAGAGTTGTCAATCTGGGAAATTAGATAGAGTACGTTTATTCGAGAGAATGTGGTCGGGATTAAGGATTTGGTGGAGATAGGAGTCGAAAAAAAAAGGTAGACATGGCCATCCAGGATTCCCAAAAGCCATGCATACTTTATTTTATGCCTATTTTATAAAGGGCGATGGTGGTATATCCTAGGGTGAGGGCAGCCGTAGAAGTGCAGAAAAAGCTGTCAATTAAAAAATCTGCTTCAAACATAACGAAGTTCCCATATTTTCGATATATTTTTCTTTAAATTCGGTTAACAAGAGATATTTTTGTAAAAAATCTGATGTTTATCATTTACTCTGTTAGATGAAGAAAGTTGTCCACTTATAAAATATATTTTTCGTCCCGCGTGTAAATAAAAAAGACTATCTGCAATATTGGCGATGAAGTATTTCAAATCGCATTAGCGACGCGATTGTAAATGAGGCACGGCAGAGAACGGCGGCAAAGAGACGGAGATCAGAGCAGAGGCGGTGATATGAGATAAATCTCAGTTACAAACACAGCTGACAATTACACACCAAGTAACTAATATCACGTGTACGTAATAAATGGCACGCTCGTTTGTTACTTCGCAATAAAATAACTTGGCAACCGCGGCATCTGATGACAAGTGGTGAAACGACAGATGGTGATAACAGTACTTCAGATATAGTTACCTAATTTTTTTTGTTATATTTGCAAGAAAAATACTAACTAATCTAACTACAATGATCAAATAATCCTACCCTGCGCGGCATGGTGCCAATAACGCCTGCTGAATTTCCTCGCTGAATGGTTATACTTAACTTTTGGGCGAGAAAAGAACCAGCCCTCTTGTCGCCAGTCAGTTACCTAATTGTCTTGAGCATCACTATGTCAGATCATTTGCTGACGTGTAGAGGTATCTCTCGTCTTACAATTCTGTCTTTTTTGTATATCCATCGCAAGTATTGATTTTGTGATGTTTTTGCGATATAACATTTTCCCCCGCATCCTTCTTCTTTTTCTGTTAACTGTTTTCTCGGTATTCGACGTACCATGTTACAATTTATTAATATAGGCCGAGAAAAAATGACATGACAGTCTTAAAGGTTATTTTTTCATCTGACGAGAACATTCTTACAACGTAATATAGCTTATATGCCTTACCACAACTCTGACAACATATATACAAGATTTCATAACGATCTGCAGTTAAAAAGTGCCCTCGTAACAATTTTTCATCTATAATATTACTATGGCAAATATCCCGATAACCAATCCATCCTTGGAATTTAGTTTATTCCTAGAATTGCGGGGGTCAGGTACCATTTTTTCTGCGTAAAACTAATATTCAGATAATATTTGCTATATTACTCAAGCTGAGTCCGAAAATAATAGCTTCATTCTCGTCAAACATATCCGCCAAGACCGTGGGACGATGAGCTAGCCAAACGACTTAATCAAATTATCATACCATGTACAAACATGGGCAGGCGCCTTCCCTTTCTCATCGGTTAGAAAGTGTTCACGTCCCAGCCGAGTGTAATCATACAATGCATGCCTCAAGACAGCATTACGAGCGTGGGCTCGCACTATTTTTATTTGACTACGTGACGTCTCGCATGCTTCATTACACCTGCTTAAGTTCTATTTAACTTGGAACAGGTCCATTGTTTGATTTGTAAATGGTGCCATTGCTATGTAGACCTTTTGTATTGTCAGACTATTATATATACTGCGGCGTATTGATAGAAACATTCTATGTTGAGCAGACAACATATGCCGTTGAGGAGCTGATACAATGTACACGGGCATCCGGCTTGTGGTATTATGTGATGGTTTCGATACACATCGGTGCGAGAATTAAAATTTTATTATTCTTCTAGTGAAATTCTGTGTATTCATCAGCATACTTAAAAAACCTGATAAATCATTCATGGGACGCGGTGTACGCATGTATAATATAATTCCACAATTGAAATTTGACATTAAAAATACACTTTTGAAGTAAAGCTTATCATAGCATTGTTGAATATTTTGATGACACAACTGTGTTGTCACAGTACCGTTGTTATTCGCGTGAGTTTCAGAATTCAGAAAATTGTTCAGCAACTGCTGAGTTTAGCTTGCTGGTGGTAGCTTATAATGAACGATTCTTTGTGTAAAACTTGACCTTTCATAAGAGCGTGCAACCATTTATGTGAATAAGCATATTGTGATTTGAAACCCCTTATCCTACATATTATAATTTAAAAATTCTTTTGTAAACAGCTAGCTGTGCCCAATAACGCTATTCTGTGGCACATTTGACAACGCCATCTATCGGAATGAAGCGGTAATGATATTTTAAAAAGCGGTTTTCTAGCGGTCGTAGTAAGGCATGGGCCGTTTCTCTGTTTTTTCACTTGCTATCGGTTATATAACGTTATCGTTACCTACAATTATAATAAAGAAATAGACAAGAACAATCCCTGAAACGGCTTGCATATCGTGTCAAAATTTGAGCTAGATCGATACAGAAGTTCATGAGTTTTTGAAGCGTACACAAACGTTTTAATGACAATTATTTTAATAAATTTATGACTAGGTTTCGGCCTGTTTCTAACTCTTGCATATACTACACAAAGTCGACATAAAATAAATTATGCATGACTTTCTGGTTAGCCGGATGACCATTCCTTTCCTCTTCTTTTCCCACTCCTTCCTCATTCTAATCCTTAATATATCCCCATCCGTCCTATCCACTAAGCCACCAAATTCTTACGTTGACAACGCACACACAACACTCCGGATGTTGTGTGTGTGTGTCCATGGACGACGATATCACTTAACATCAGGTGAACGTCTGCTCGTTTTTCATCCTTTCCATAAGAAATAACTAATAGAATCAGGCGTTACTTTGCGGAAATCCATTGTATCCAATTCTATAAGACGGTTTAAGTAGCGTTAGAGTGTGAGGGTAATAACCTGCATGCTGGTGAGGGATTCTGCATGGTCCTGCTTACATTATCGCTTGGTGGTGGTTT